>APFE030103471.1:153306-191204 GCA_000404065.3 Pinus taeda | reverse complement strand
TATTAATATTATTTTGAGTGATTAATTAATTGTGTGAGAGAAATTAGTTTCTAGATTATTTAGAATTAATGAGGGAACCTAAGTTGGAATTAGTTTCTAAGTTTTAGGGATGAGAATCTATCTTTTAGGGATGTTGAGAGATTTAAGGGTTTGTTGAGGAACTGAAGGGATAAAGCATTAAATTAGATTACTTTTAAAATTGTATAAATAGGACTGAGATTGTGAGAGGTTGAGAGATGGAGAGTAGGCTTGAACATCAAGGTTGTAAGCCTTCAGTATTTGTAAGGGGCCATGAGTATTGGATATCAGGCCAAAGACAAATTTGTAAGTAGCCTCATTTTGTTTATATAAAAACAATGTTTCAGATTTGTATATAAATTATTGATGGAAGTATATGTATGGATGAATGTATCGGTCGATTGAATATAGTGCCAACATGAAAGAATTTGTAAATGTAAGTTGGAATTTGATATGGCAATGTTAAATCTACATCTATGAATATCGACCTGTAGTTTGTAAAGAGAAGAGTACCAGTGATTCGGAAAATCGTTATGCATGAAAGGCGTTAACACTCTTCATAAAAGGAGTATTTTTCAATCTGCAGATTGTGTGAATCTCTATGGTAAAATTCTGTCAGTCTAAGTGCATTCAATAGCAGAAATTGCTATTTGGTTAATGCGTTGAAATCGAATCTGGCCTTGAAGTTTCTGTTTGGGTCGATTACCTGCAGACTATGTAGTATTATAGTCGACTGAAGCCGAGTTAAACATATATTGATAGCGCAGGTGTGGGTTCAATTTAGCAGAAACAAATCTGGATCGGATTGCTAATAACCCAAAGTAGAATGTGAAAAACTTGGATCTGGAATGTGAAAAAATCCAAGGTCTCACACAGGCAAGATAACACATGTATATTTTAATTTGAAGGATGCAAATTCAATTATCACAAAAGAGCTATTGCTGGAGAAGGGACATCGTTTTTTCTGCTGAGATCAGATTTAAATTGTAGACAAAATATCTCATAAGTTCTGATTTAATTGAATTGGTGTGTTTGGATTTTAATTTCTGTTCGGAAGCTTCTGCATGTATCTCTGTTGAAATTGCCCAGTGGATGGAATCACTTGGAATGAATTTGGAATGACATTTTTATATGCATAGCTCAATAGATATTCTGGGTATGACGGTTTGACTGTCATCATTTTGAAGGAATCAATTTGTAAAATGCCAGAGAGCAGTTGAATGAACTGAATGCATTGGAATTGATAAAGGTAAATACATTAAGAACACTGAGAGAGCAATTTTGCACCAAACGCAGAGCAGAAGTCAGCATTGATTCATCGAAATGGATTGAGGTTTTCTTTACTATTTGTTCAGGTCATGTTAATGCATATTGCTATTGAATCCTGTTTGACATAATTATACACAATCACAAAATTAGTGCTGATTTTTTAATTATAATTAAACCAGCTCATGTGTTTAATGACAAAACCAATGAGTAAGATGTGAGAATTGTTGAGCGCGTAATGAAGTCTCATGGATACAATTATCTGATAAAATTCTGGGTGAATTATTATATAGACTCTGCAGGCATTAGATGTGATCGAATTGGAGATTTCATTGAGGGTAAATGCATGAAGAAGGAAGGATCCGGGTTATGCAGGAAGTGTGCATCAATTTTTAAAGACAAAGCGTTGAAGGGCGATGAGGAAGGTAAGTGTGTCGCTGACATATGTTGAGCTCAATTGTGAGGTATTGATTTAATGAACCAATATCAAAACTAATGGAATGAGGGCGCATTATGAATTTGAGTAAAGCGCTCCTGAAGTTAATCCAGTGATCTGTGTGGACTGATGTCCTTTGAGTAAAGATGGATGGTATTATAATTGCTATTGGTTGATTGAGTAAATAATGTTAATATTGTATTAAAGGAACAAGAGCATATTTCTTTTGTTGGCTTATGATTGTACCCAATATTAAAAGAATGTGAATTTGTGGTGGTAGAATGGAATTGAGGGACTAATGAGGTATGGAATATGGATTGTGGGAACATTTGAGTTGTTTGAAAATTTGACGCTTAATAAATGGTTGTTATGAAAAGTAATGTGCCAGGGATTGGTGTTTTTGATATGGGCAAAAGCTGAGTAGCATGTTTGATATGCATTAGTAAATGAAGGTCCTGGGTATTGCAGGGTGAGCCTGCATCAATTTTTGGTATCAGAGCCGGAATGCTCTATTGAAATATTTATTTTCTGAATGAGAACTGAAATATATTTTTGACTGTATGATGAATGATGAAAGGAAGATCAAAGTTTTAAATCTGATATGCAACATACATAATTGTAAGTGAACAGGATTACAGTGAAGGAAATTACAGAGGAAAATGAAGGACGAGATCAGGCAGGTGAGATGATTTTCTGATTTGAAATTTGTGATTGAGGTTTGTGGTTGTAGAGAAGACGATGGCATTGAAACTGGCATTCAGCTAAAGGCTGAATAAGGACAACAATTATAGTGTCCTGAAGAAGAACGTGATTTGAAGAGACAACCTAGAGAGTGAGCAGAGGAGAGTGCTCAAAGAGGTTCCCGAGGCAGTGAACCGGTACTTACCAAAAGACTGAGTGAGGAGGGCTTGGTGAGGTAAGTGATAGCAGAAGAGATTGCTGTCGTAGAGGCTAGTACAACTCATAGTGAGTGAACAACTCATGGAGAAAGTGATCATGGAGGATCAAAGAAGAGGTTCAGAGGAATGCCACAACGATGAGATGACTACAGAAGTCAGAGAAAGAGAGATTGCAGTAATGAAAGTGCAATTGCAGGTACAAGAGGAATGGCTGCAAGAGCAGGAAAACCAGAATAGAGGATGGATCTTTCCACTGAAGGGAAAGAAAGTGAAGTGGCAGAAGCTACAACAGAAAAGAGATCGACAAATAAACATGCAGTTAATGGAAGAGATGAAGAAGCTCGAGCAGATGATGGATGTACAGTTGAAGTGTACGCAACTCAAAGCAGCTGAGTTGGAAGAGGAGGTTTCCATTAAATGAAACAGAGGAGGAGATCATTGATGATTTCTTGAATTATTGGGCAGATCCATATCACCTGGATAATGTGAATTCTTGTGTTTTTATAGCTGACAGTTGTGATGTGATTACAGGTTTTGTTGAAGAGGAAGTTCATGTGAATAAAGAAGATGATTAGCTGGAAGAGTTGGTTTATGAACCGACGATTAAAGCTGTTGAGACTTGTAGTTTTCAAACTGACAAGTTGTGTATGAATGCAGGGACTGTAAGTGATGGTGATGTTATGCTTTAGCAATATCACAGAGAAATTGCATTGTTAGAATATTTGTTGAAAAATTCGGAGTATGACAGAGAGATGGCAGAAGAAAGAGTTCAGTACAGTGAACGAGTGCATAAATATATCATGGAAGCAGATGATGTGGGAGAAAGACTGGTTGACAGTCTTGAGAATTCTTCAGAGGATTCTTTGGACAAAGCGAATCAGCATACTGATGTGCTGATAGTGGAGGATAATTCAGAACAGCATACTGAAGTGCTGGCAAAGGAGGACAAGGAACTGATGCCTTCTGATTTTTATTCTAACAAGTGTTTTGTGAATGCAGGTATTGTTGCAGAACATTTGACTCAATTGAGCAGTCAAATGAAGGAAGAGGAAGTTTTCTGTTCCAGAAGACAAGAGGGCATGGATGATCGGGTGGCAATCAGGACAGAAACAAGCATAGAAGCAAGAAGTCAGCAAGTGACAGTACAAATAGAGAAAGTAAAAACTGAGCAAGTCGTCTTAGCTCAGCAGGCAGCAAGAAATCAACAGCCGAGAGATTATTTGGACCGAGAGATTGAAACTATCAGAAGACTGATCACAAAAGAATCCCGAAAGAGACCAGCAACGCAACAAGAAAGAAAAGGAAAAACCACAAGAGAAAGACAACGAAAGATTGCAAGAGCAGAGCAAGTGGAGCACTACAGCACAAAATATGGAAGCCTGGAGGACAACAACAGTTAACAACAACAGTAAAGCAATTGACAAACAAAGAAAGATTACAAAATAAAATTTGGGATCCAGGAGGAAATATCCAGACCTATGACCAGGGGGTCATGAATTTTCTTACATGGGGAGTCTGATGCAGGAGCATCATCTCCGGAAAACATCTTGTATTTTACCTAAGCTAGGGGGTTTCATGTTTTGAAGAAATATTAAAATTTCATGTAAATATTAATATTATTTTGAGTGATTAATTAATTGTGTGAGAGAAATTAGTTTCTAGATTATTTAGAATTAATGAGGGAACCTAAGTTGGAATTAGTTTCTAAGTTTTAGGGATGAGAATCTATCTTTTAGGGATGTTGAGAGATTTAAGGGTTTGTTGAGGAACTGAAGGGATAAAGCATTAAATTAGATTACTTTTAAAATTGTATAAATAGGACTGAGATTGTGAGAGGTTGAGAGATGGAGAGTAGGCTTGAACAGCAAGGCTGTAAGCCTTCAGTATTTGTAAAGGGCCATGAGTATTGGAGATCAGGCCAAAGACAAATTTGTAAGTAGCCTCATTTTGTTTATATAAAAACAATGTTTCGGATTTCTATTTAAATTATTGATGGAAGTATATGTATGGATGAATGTATCGGTCGATTGAATATAGTGCTAACATGAAAGAATTTGTAAATGTAAGTTGGAATTTAATATGGCAATGTTAAATCTACATCCATGAATATCGACCTGTAGTTTGTAAAGAGAAGAGTACCAGTGATTCGGAAAATCATTATGCATGAAAGGCGTTAACACTCATCATAAAAGGAGTATTTTTCAATCTGCAGATTGTGTGAATCTCTATGGTAAAATTCTGTCAGTCTAAGTGCGTTCAATAGCAGAAATTGCTATTTGGTTAATGCGTTGAAATCGAATCTAGACTTGAAGTTTCTATTTGGGTCGATTACTTGCAGACTATGTAGTATTATAGTCGACTGAAGCCGAGTTAAACATATATTGAAAACGCAGGGTTGGGTTCAATTTAGCAGAAACAAATCTAGATCGGATTGCTAATAACCCAAAGTAGAATGTGAAAAACTTGGATCTGGAATGTGAAAAAATCCAAGGTCTCACGCAGGCAAGATAACACGGGTATATTTTGATTCGAAGGATGAAAATTCAATTATCACAACAGAGCTATTGCTCAAGAAGGGACAACGTTTTTTCTGCTGAGATCAGATTTAAATTATAGACAGAATATCTCATAAGTTCTGATTTAATTGAATTGGTGTGTTTGGATTTTAATTTCTGTTCGGAAGCTTCCGCATGTATATCTGTTGAAATTTCCCAGTGGATGGAATCACTTGAAATGAATTTGGAATGACATTTTTATATGCATAGCTCAATAGAGATTTTGGGTATGACGGTTTGACCGTCATCATTTTGAAGGAATCAATTTGTAAAATGCCAGAGAGCAGTTGAATGAACTGAATGCATTGGAATTGGTAAAGGTAATTACATTAAGAACGCTGAGAGAGCAATTTTGCACCAAACGCAGAGCAGAAGTCAGCGTTGATTCATCGAAATGGATTGAGGTTTTCTTTACTTTTTGTTCACGTCATGTTAATGCATATTGCTATTGAATCCTGTTTGACATAATTATACGCAATCACAGAATTAGTTCGTGATTTTTTTATTATAATTAAACCAGTTCATGTGTTTAATGACAGAACCAATGAGAAAGATGTGAGAATTGTTGAGCGCGTAATGAATTCTCATGGATACAATTATCTGATAAAATTTTGGGTGAATTATTATATAGACTCTGCAGGCATTAGATGTGATCGAATTGCAGATTTCAATGAGGGTAAATTCATGAAGAAGGAAGGACCCGGGTTATGCAGGAAGACTGCATCAATTTTTAAAGACAAAGCGTTGAAGGGCGATGAGGAAGGTAAGTGTGTCGCTGACATATGCTGCGCTCAATTGTGAAGGTATTGATTTAATGAACCAATATCAAAACTAATGGAATGAGGGCGCATTATGAATTTGAGTAAAGCGCTCCTGAAGTTAATCCAGTGATATGTGTGGATTGATGTCCTTTGAGTAAAGATGGATGGTATTATAATTGCTATTGGTTGATTGAGTAAATAATGTTAAGATTGTATTAAAGGAACAAGAGCATATTTCTTTTGTTGGCTTATGATTGTACCCAATATTTAAAGACATGTGAATTTGTGGTGGTAGAATGGAATTGAGGGACTAATGAGGTATGGAATATGGATTGTGGGAACATTTGAGTTGTTTGAAAATTTGACGCTTAATAAATGGTTGTTATGAAAAGTAATGTGCCAGGGATTGGTGTTTTTGGTTTGGGCAAAAGCTGAGTAGCATGTTTGATATGCATTAGTAAATGAAGGTCTTGGGTATTGCAGGGTGAGCCTGCGTCACTGATTATAACCACACCAACCACACAAAAAAAAATTGTGAAAGACAAAGGTAAATTCGTTTTGAAAAAAGTAAAATGGATTTCTTTTCAAAGGTTTTAAAGAGGGATCTAGGTTTCTTCACATATAACAATAAAATTGATCTCATCTACCAAAAATTTACTACAACCTTTTCGACTACCATTAATAAATTCTCTACTAAGGCATTGTATAAAAATCCTAATAGAACATCCAACCCTTGGTATGAAAATGATTGTAGTTACCGAGAAAGCAATTACAGATGCTCCTAAAGAAACTGAAAAATGGGAGAAAATAAGTATGTACAAATCTCTTATAAAAGAAGAATAAAAGGACATATATTAATAAGAGGAAAAAGTGTCTTCTCCACCTTTGTAAATTTGAGCCTAAGAAGTTTTGGAGGAATATACTTGTTCATAAAACAAAGGAAAATAACTTGATCCACTTGAAAACTGAGATAGTTATCTTAAGAATCTTTATGACTCTTTGGACACCATGGGGAGCAACCTAAACACTCCTATAAAGGACGATATTTTATCTCTGGAAGACGTGGATTTCTACATTAAGAAACTCGCTAATGGAAAAGTTGGGGATATTGAAAGCTACCGAGCTGAAATTTTGAAAATTAGAAGGTTTACCCTCATCCCTTATATTCACAAGATTCTCAACTTGAAAGTCGAATATATCTTCCCTAAAACTTGGACGCAAAACCTAATTGTATCTATCTTTAAAGGAGGCGATAAAAATGTTCCTTCTAATTATATGACCATTATGGTTAGTCACATCTTAACCAAACTATATGGGCTAATTTTGGAAAACAAAATTAGTGTATGGCTTAAAAGCGATGGTAAAAGAGCTAAAAGGTAAGCGGGTTTCAAAAGACATCACACAACCATTGAAAATATTTCCACTCTTAGGATCATTGTCGAGGAATATAACACTACTAAAACTGATCTCTTATGCTATTTTGTTGACTTAAAAAAAAAAAATTGACATGGTCCCTTAGGACAAATTATGGAAATGAGTCAGAGTGATAATGTTTCCTACTAATTTGGGGGTTGTTGTGATTCAGCTATATCATAACGGTGTTTCCAAGCTTAATACCATCATGGCTTGGTCTAAAGAAGTTAAATGCAATATCAAATTTAAGTAGGGGTATCCCCTATCCCCTATGTTATTTGGGATTTACATTCATAAGCTAGAAACATATTTAGAAGCTGTGAGATGTGGTGGCATCAAGCTTGCTGGTATGGTAATTACTCTTCCCCTTTATGCTAAGATATTGTTCTTCTAGCCAGAAGCTATGAGGATCTCGAAAAACGGCTTAAAATCCTCCATGATTACTACTCTAAGATGGGTATGACTGCTAATACCAAAAAGACTAAAGTCATGATAATTAAATCCAAAAAGATCAATTGTGACAATTTCATCTATGATAACAATTATATTGAGAAGGTTTCTTCATACAAATATTTAGGTATTAACATCCATCATCGACTCAACTAGAATTATAGCATTGAGAAAAGGATTATTGGAGGATGGGAAGGTTATTATGAGCTTCAAAGCCATTACAAGATGACGTATCTTTGGGTTTAGGGTAAAAAAAGTTCATTTTTGACACTATATTCACCCTTGTTATTTTATATGAAAGAGAGGTTTGGAGTTGCATTATATCGAGAGAATCGTGGAGGAAGATTGAGTTGATCCAAAACCAATTTATAACCTATAACCTCAAATATTAATGTAATACTTGCAAAACCATCCTCTTGACTGACGCTAGCATTTCCCCATTGAAAGAATGACTATGTTTCAAAATATCATATATAAGAACAAGCTTTACAACATGGAAACCAAGAGGTTCACCAAAATTGCTTCTAACTCTAGCCAAAATACCTGCCTCTAGCTCAAGCATGGTGGCACAAGGATGCCCTGTCTTAGCTCTTTATTGGGGGTTAAAGGCAGAGATCATCTTTGAGAATAAAGATACTATTAAAAATACTATTACTTCCAAATTCAAGGAAACATTGTGGGATGGTAAGGATATAGAGGGGAAAAGGAAGCTAAGGTGTTAGAAGGTGATCAACTACACTCTTGCTAATGAGATTTATCCCTCTATCTTGGCTAATACTAAGAACAAAATGAACATTGCAAAGGTAAGAACAAAGACCCAATTGCTTCAAAGTGAAATCTAGTGTTGCTTTATCACCAAAACACCTTGGGATGAAAGTACTTGTCAACAATGGAATACTAAGAGGATTGAAGATAAAAAGAACATTCACTTGGATTGCCTCACTCTTACTCACATCCATTCTCATTTCCAAAACATCTGCCATACTGCCAACCTTCTTGATTTGTTCAGTCAATAAAACTTTAGTGATCTAGGAACACTTATTTCCCTTCTCTTTGATGATAGAAATAAAATATTAAAAAGTATCAATTAATCTCTTGCTTTCTTAAGTACTGATAGACATTAATGAGCACCATCGCCATTGAGTGGATTAAAATTTGACCATTTAATTCCAATGTTCCTTTTTTTAGTTATAAAACTTGACATTCCTCTCTCCTTTCCTCACCCCTATGTAATTCTATTTTAACTCTTTTCTAATCTATATGCTTCGTCTAGACTGTGAAGATAGCTAGAGTATCCACCAAAATATTGGATACAAATTTTGTTCACATACCAAATAAGGATATCGAAAAATATCATTATGGTTATATTAATATACAAATGGTTGATATTAATTTTAAAATTATATTGACATTAATATTAAAAATATATTACCCGGATGCGGGTGCTTTAATGCTATATTAATTGAGGGATTATTCTGCGCCGGCATCTGGTCCTGCAGATGCCAGGATTGCACATTATCCCAAGCTCTCCCGCGGATGAAGCAGGCTCATAATGGGTACCTGCAGATCAATTTGCATTCGGTATTGAATGAGCCGTTCGTTTGAGACACTTCGCCTGAAGTTTTATTTATGGCTGCCTCGGCTCTCTCCGCTATTATTTCCCTCTAGCCTCCCAACATTAGCTTGCCTCAGACCCTGCATCCTTGCAATGTTCCGAAGGTTGCGTTGAATGTCTAGTTCATGACTCTTAATCGGCTCCCTTACCTCAGCTCCTGTTTTGTTTCGCCTTGCTCTTCATCTCCATCAAGCTGCCTTGATACCTTGACAATGGTGCGTCGCCGCGGTAGTTGTCGCCGTGGTGGTAGTCGTGGAGGTCGTGGGCGTTCTCAGCCTGCTCCCCCGCTTGCTACTCCTCTGGCTTCGATTTCCCCTCCCTCTGACAATGGCAAGCCTTTCCCATACAACTGTTTCCAAACCACCCACTTCAAATTTCAAAGTCGCCTCAATAAACCTGCTCTCTCGGCCAACATCACTATAATTTTTGTGAAGGAAGAAGCTCGGCCTAGTGTTTATGTGCATACCTTGGCAACGCAGACTCAGGATGAAAGCGAACAACAGGGGGAAGACGCTGGCATTGTGCTTAATTATGGTGATTTGCAGGCTGAGGGAAGTGTCCCTGATGTCTTCAAGCCACCAGATGACAACCTCCAGGAAGTATCGGCTTCTGTTCACCCAGCGAGTGGTTCCGACGACATTCGGCGTTTGGCAGCTCTTCTAGGTGGCAGCGGTATAGATGCTGGGGACACTATTGATGACTCGTGGATGGGCAATCCATGCCCAGTGGAGGAGGAAGCTCAGGACCATGAAATAGTCACTTGAAGCCTCCTGGGCCATGTCTGATTCCCTTGTTCCTCTCTTCACTCTTTCGTTCAATGTGTTATGCCTATATGGCTTTTGTTATTGTCTTTTTGTATCAGGTCTTTGGCTCTGCAATTGTATCAAGTCTTTGGTTTTGAAGTTTTTCCTATGGTTATCTGGGCAGTATAGATAGTATGGTCAAAGCTTTTCTTCTGACCTTTTCTGTGGTTTACCAACATGGCCACTTCTCTCTGTATGACTTTGCGCTTTTTGTTTCTAGTTTTCCCAACCCTGGGATAGTTTGTATGTATCGATGGACAATCTTGGCTCTCCTCTGAGGTCTCGACCTCCTTGTAACTCTATTTTTACTTTTTATTAATAGAATTAGCCTTTACTTAGAAAAAAAAAATATTAAAAAAACATTAATAATTATTGATATTAAATTTCAGTCAAACCATTATCAAATTTAAAATTAAAATAAAAATAAATAAATTTATAATAATAAAAAATTGCAAACTCTTCTAATATTGGATTTGCATACGTACATAATTATAAAATATCAGAATGATGGACTCATCTGGATATTTAAAATTAAACAGGGAATAGGTCAAGATTTTTTGCAAGTTTAAAAACGTAAAATGCACGGGACGGTTTTTCCATCATATTTAAAAGCTTAAAAGCAATAAATATAAAACACATCTTCATATTTGCGACAAGAATTACTATTTCAATATTGTTGAATCATAAGATGATATTGATTTTTTAGTGATTATTATTTTGTTGATAGTATATATATATATATATAATATATATATATGGTTATTATTTGTTGATAGTATATATATATATTTTTATAATATTTTTGTTTTTAAATTTTGAAAAAAAACTATTTTTATAAGAGTATAGGTAATTGTTTTGCTTCTTGAATGTTAATTAATTTTTAGAAATTATTAGTAATTTAATGTTGGGGTAAAAATAAATATTAAATTTAATTTTTCAGTAAGATGATTTATTTTTGAATTTTAAAAATTGAATACTAAATTTTGATTGTTGAAAGTTAATTTATTTTAAAAATTGAATATCTAAATTTTGATTGGTGATAGTTAATTTTATGTGGTTTAAAAATCAAAAGTTCAAAATTAAAAACTGTTTTAATTTATTTTTTCTAATGGTCAAGTGTCATAAATTAATTAATTTATGGATTTTTCCATAATTAATATTTTCTTAAAAAAAATTGTTGTCTTTACATTTCGGTCTTTTACTATCTATGGAAATTGACCTATTTTATTCATATTTTTCTTTTGCTAATTTTTATTATTGAATGGACTAGGCTCAATCATTTTCCTTAATAAACCTTTACTTATATTATATATTCTCATAATTCAATTTTAAATCAAATGCAATAAAAAAAAAATTAAGTCAACACTACAATAAATAAGATTTTTTCTTTTGTCTTCACAATTTTAATGATAACTTAAAATATAAAATAAAAAATAAGTATTAGGAATCTTTTGCACTTACACTTAACATTTGTGTAGATTTTTATTTTAATATACTCGACATTGTAATGTTTTATATTAGATATTTCATTACGTATCAATTGTAAATTCAATTTTAAATCATGATACAATATAAAATAAAATAAAATTTAAGTCAACACTACAATAAATACAATTTTTTCTTTTGTCTTCACAATTTTAATCATAACTTAAAAAAAATAATAAGGTTTAGGAATCTTTTGCACTCATACTTAACCTTTGTGTAGATTTTTATTTTCATGTACTAGATATTATAATATTTTATATTATTGCATTTAAATTGTTTGCCACTATTAAGACGGGATACTTCATATCAATTTGAATTTTTCTACATATAAATTTTACTATAGATTATTTATTTGCCAGTGAATTAGGATGAGTATAAATTTAAACATAAATAAATAATTTGTTACAATAATTTTCTTTTAAAAAAATGATTTATTTTATTTATATCATATACAGTATTTAATATGTCCACATGGGGTAGCTCAAGCGTCAATGGCCGTGGAAATGAAGTCTCACCGAACCGGAAGTCTTGGGTTCAAATCTTGGGCTACCCTTCCCCCGTTGAGGGGTACTTAATGGACATGTAAATTAGAGAGTCCCGCCCCAGCCTACAAAAAAAAAAATATACATTATTTAATATAAAGATGCTAGACATTGTAATTCCTCCTCCTTATTAGGTCTTATAATTTGTTACAATAATTAGCTTTTAAAAAAATGATTTATTTTATTTATATCATATACATTATTTAATATAAAGATACTAGACATTTATATCATATACATTATTTAATATAAAGATACTAGACATTTCAACTAAGTCTTAACTTATGTAACAAACGATAATGTTGGGGCTAATGTTTCATCCAAAATTATCTATGCACTTATCTCTAATTCACTCCAAGATTATTTAGTCCATTAGTTCAATTACTTCTCTTCATTGTATTCAAATGTGTTTATTAAATTTATGAATTTATTCAAGCATTCAATAATTACTATTAGTAAATAATAAATGATAGGAATAGAATAATGATTTAATATATTTAATAAGAAAATTAAAATTAAAATAGAATTGATCAATTATATTATTTATTTGTTATTTTAACAATTAATTTATTTATGAGTAAAATGGTAATAAAATTAGGTTATTTATATTTTTTCCTAGGTTAGAAATCAGACATGGTTTTGAAACAATAGGATATATTAATATAAATATAAACAATATCTATAAAAGAAAATTTTAGTTTTATGTATAATATATCTATAATTTATGATGTTTTTTATATGTAATAATTTATTAGTCGTTTTACTATCTTAAAGAACATAGAGTTTTTGGAGGTGTATAATATTCAAAAGGCTCATGTTTTTATTCTTGATATTTATTACTTTTTTTACCATCTTAAAGAACATAGGGTTTTTGGAGGTGTAGATTATCTAAAAGGTTGGTAAATATAAACAAAATTTACACTGGATAACAACTTATTGTTAAGGAATAGTTGTGAGACAAAGTATGTCATTTCTCATTAGGACTCTCACATCCAAGTTTACACATTTATTGGTGAGATCATTTGTAACAGAATTGTTCATTATTAACACATGAAAGAAGCTAATAGTAGAGAAGGTTACTTTTAGATTCTTGATTTGATTAACAATGCTTAGCAACTTGCGATCCTTAGGCAAAGGTCCATGAACAAGGTGATGGATAACTAAGTGTTAATCTCCCAACATCACCAGATCTTAGATGTTTGCTTATTTGGCAAAACAGATCCTTTGCACATTTCATTTTTTCCATTGAGGTTGAGAATAACCCTTCCTGCTCTTACCTCTTGGCAATAAACTATTTAACTAAAATAAATTTTATAATAAAAACAATTTATTATTCAATTGTATATTAAATTCATTGTTTTTCAAGTAGTATATGATGATAGCATTGCATAATTCCTATGATAGCATTCTACTATGGATAAATCATTCTTTTATACAATAAAGTAGCTAGCCTCAACTTAATTAAAAAAAAAAAAAAAAAAAGAGTATAAGAGGAAGTAGAATATGATGATAAAAACATTGTAACCTTTACAAATTTATGGACAACCTTCCATGGAGAAATCAAATTGTTATTTTTGTTATTCATGATGTAGTTAAAAGATGGACCTCAAAAGTGCTAAGATATTTAAAGATATTTCCTTTTTTCTTTATTTGTGTGGTTGTAGATGAAAATTCTAATTAAATAAAAGGTATATTTAATTGAAATGTTTATAAGTTTGTTTGTTTATCATTTTTAATTACTTTGATGTTTAAGGTTTTTATGTAGTGGTAACTTTGTATTCATAGCTATCTTTTATATATATATATATATATAAACTTTAACACACACATATATAAACTTTAACATACATACATATATATAAAGGAATAGGCAAATGTGTCGGGCTTGTACTTACTTGACATGAGTTTGATTTCAATATTTAGGCTTGTACTCACTTGACATGAGTTAGATTCCAATATGTGGGGCCTACTTTATGTCTTTCTCTGAAGAGAGTTACCTATGGGAAATTTCAACACCACTATACAAGGGCCTATGCCCTGTCATCTTGTTACTTATGGTGATTTAAACCTTAAATCTCTTCATTTACAAAATATTTTAGATATATTCTATTTAATATATAAATTGTTTTTATTGAAGTTTTAGATGTATATATTTAATGCATTTTTAAGATAAATGAAAAAATAAACATAAATTCTAAGAAAATCTTATATGTACTTGACGATATAGATGAAATGTCTATTTAAAATATATTGTTGTTTTCCTACTCTCTACATAATTATCTAAATCTGACTAAAATTCAAAAAAACATAAATTATTAGAAAAAATTATTAAAATAATTAAAAATCAATCTTAAAAATTAAAAAATACATTTCATAAATATATTTAAAAAAAATTATAAATTTATATAAAATATCTTTATAAAAATTATAATTTATATAAAACATCTTTAAAAAATAAAAATAAAATATATAATTAATATAATAAAAAATATAAACTTATATCTAAACTAAAAAAAAACAAAAAAAAATAATAAAAATATAAACACTATATTATTAAAAAATAAACATCAAAATAAAAAAAATATATTTTTTTATATAATTAAAAAATTCAAATTATAATAATAAAATAAAATAAAACACTTACATCTCAAACCTCAACAATTATTAGGCAATTTGCTTGACAATTAAGATCGAGTTCTTACAAACAATTTAACTCAAACTCAAGCGTATGAACTTTTACAAGATTTGTTACTTTAATCTTACGTGTCTTATTATCAATTACTCATATTATTCTAAGAGATGAAAAAAAAAAATCAAAGCCAAAGATCCTAGATGGGAAGCAATACTACGTAGAATTAGATCTGAATAGGAATAGTGAAATTAAATGGTTTTATGTTATGTGTTAAAAAAATAAGTATTCAAGTTAATTGGTTATATAATTGGGTAAAAGGTTTGTTTAATCGAAGGTTTATTTTATAACTCAAAGTGATGTATAATTTGTTTTTTCTATGTTTAATGTGGTATTGGTATATGTTTTTTTCAAAAAAAATATTTTTTCACCAGAAAACAATCAATAAATATATTGTGTATGTTTAGTAAGTTTATTTTATACTAATTTTAAAAGGAAATAAAATAATTAAAATAATAATAATAATAATGTGAGTGAAATATTTAAATTTTATACTCTTCGAAAATATTTTAACACAAAATTTAAATAAATTATTTGAAGATATATATTAACTAATTTATATAGATATATAATTCCCTCCCATCTCCTTTGCAGACTGTTACAATATATGTTAACTAATTTATAATATATGTTAACTCATTTATATAGATATATGACTCCCACCCATATGATGGTCATGGTTAATGCGAATTCAACCACGTTCTTTCCAATTATTGGTAATAACAATCCCCGTAGGTATGGCTGTTCATTGCGTCAATATTCTGTTGAGCTGGACAATTTTGGCTAATTATAGAGGCTTCTCTGGAGCAGCGAATGACGGTCATGGAGAATAACTATGCTTCTGGTATTGAGCGCTCTCCACTCTCAAAGAGATGTCTGGACGTGTTGGAGAAAATGGTTCTTAATTTGATTAAAGCAGGCCAAGCAATTCAGACCCCTCTGCCACCTACAACTAACTCTGGTCCTTCGGTTGCAGGTTTTGTTAATGAAATTCCTACGTAGAACTGTCTGAAAGGTCAGGTTATAAAGGATAATGCCCTTCGCTCTATTAAAGAATAACTTTGTGGTTATCTCTTGGTTTGAATGGCACCTCATGAAATGGTGTTTTGGTTATTCTTGGAACTATGTTTCTCCAGTTAAGTCAGTCTGATATGGAAGCTCTTTTGGGCAATGCATAAATGTAAACTCTTTGGGATTAGTCATTGATTTTTTATATAAATAAATTACAGTTTTAATGAAAAAATAAAATAAAATTATAAGATCTATAAGAATGAGTTATGAGTTAGTTTATTGGGATACTTTTTATGTGAAAGTTGTTGATTTGTAATTTCATTAGTATAAAAGAAAAAATTATATTAAGAGTTGTGTGGTTTAAGTTAAGCATGATTTTAGGTGATTTTGATAATTTTAACGAAATTTTTAACCAATAAAATTAATAAACAAACATTTTTTAAGATCACAGCGAAGTTAAACATTAAATTGGTGTATAAGAACTCCATAAAAGTCTATGTTAATAATTAAATTACACTTTATTTAACGTAAAGACTACTCTAGTTTATCTTATTTGTATTGTTAATTTTATTTCTCTCTTCCCATTTATAAACATATAAATTTGATAATTATTTTTATAGTTAATTTATCACAAAATTATATATATACACGAAGTGAGGCACATTACATTACATCAAATAAGGATTACATGGACCAAAACTTTTATGCTAATACTCTACCCTAAGGGAGACCATACCAGTAACATGAATTCAAAGTCTTGAGGTTGCTACTACCTCGTTTAACTAGAACATCTTGTAAATAGAAACTTATAAAAATAGGTTGGTTGTACCAAACCTCCACATACATTGACACCATAAAACAAAAAATACTATTGATAGTGCATAAAATACTATAGGACATAATCTCCAAGCATCCCCCTTGGTTGGTCACTACCCTCATCCTAGGAGGAGATGTTGGCTGATCTCTTGGCTAGAATGGTCAGCTTGCAATCAATATTGTCAATTTTTCCTCCAGCTCTGCCAATCTGTTAGAATTCTCCTGTTGAATCCTCTTCTACCTCCCTCTGCCACCTGCAATATTCAAATGATGTTTAACCTTGTGTCGGCTTGTGCCATGGTCGATGAAGTAATGGTAGTGCATGCAATGTGCCAAGTATAGTGGGAGTTGCAACCACCTTTTGTGTGAGTTGGCATCATATCAAGGCATGAAGGAGAACACCTGTTCTTGGGCACCATCCTTGGGGGAATATATATATATATATATAATTGGATTAAAGAATTTTTTATATATATTTTGATAATAGAATTTAATCAATAATTAGTTTTCAAAAAATTTATAATATAAACCTTGACTTAAATATTTTGATAATTACTTTCATAATGAATTAATACACCCAGTTAGATAATTGTAGTCTTTACAACCATATCATAGTCCTTGCATTTTTTTTAAGGTAAAGAGTATTTGTATTGTATAATTATGTGCCTACAAACATTACAAAGCTAATTCATAAAAAAAAAATCCAACTATTTTCTCCTTTCCAATAGGAATACATGATTTTCGCGAGGAGAATATATAGAAACAAAAAGACGGGTTTTATAGGTGAATACCTTACAAAACTCCCAAAAAAACACAAAATTCACCACATGTAATGCTACTAATTGATTATGAAATATTTCATGATGGCTTGTCTGCATGATGTGTTTCTTCCTGTTGCCACAAAGTCACTTAGGCCCCCCAATTTTCCATTTTTATATTTTCTTGTATCAATCAATTTAACTAAAAAAAAATTAATAGACTTCTTTGGCCATTAGGGAATTATAGCAGGTTTGATATGGGCATTAATATTTAATTCACCTATCTTCAATTTACACCCCTTATTAACATATTTATATGCTTCTCTATTAACATCTCTTAGCACATAGAAATATGTGTTGGATAGGATATCTTCTGCACTTTTATTTATTCTTATCACAATGTTTTCCATAGATATCTCCTTTGCGAGGGAGCCTTTGACTAGATGATGTAGGATTAGGAGAGAATCTCTCATGATTTTAAGTGTGTCTACTTGATGTTCTTTGGCAAATAAAAATCCCTAGTGGAGACCACATCTCTCCTTTATTATTTTTTGTATGACCAAGACCCCATTAACACTTGAACACCTTGTCTTCCTTAGGGCCATAGAGTACCCCTCTCCCTCCTACCACCCATGTGTTTTATCTAGATGTCACATAAAAATAGAGAATATTAGCCTATTGTGAGCTATTCCAAGCTCTTAATTCTACCTTTGTCAGTCACAGCTTCCAGTTTTCATTTGCTTCAAGTTTGTTCCATCCTATGTTTTAGGAAAAGTTGTCAAACACTATAAACTTTCTAAACCAATCTCATTTCATTTGGTCTAAGGTTTGTTAAGAAGAGTTAGGGTCTATATTTTGAGCTTCAAACTCAGCACACAATGAAATTTCTTTCATTTTTGTGTTGTGTGGAGAAGTATTCATGTTATTAAAGATTGTGTTATTCCTTGCTAACCATACTTTCCAACACATAAATTTTGGGACATTGTTTCAATAATTTTTGAAGGGAGGTTTCGTTGAAAAGCTTCTAACATTTTTATTTGTCCAAGAAGGCAAGAATTATTGAAAATCATAGGACCATTTCACTCTACTGGAGAGTGGGGCAATTGATTCTATTCAAACCACTCTAGTATTTTCACAATCCAAAAATATATGGGGGATGTCTTCTGCTTGATGCAAGCAAAGAGGACATCGATAGGGGATATCAATGGCTTTCTTTCTTAAATTCTTAGCTAGCGGAATTTTTATATGAGTAATAATCCAAAAAAAATAGTTTACCTTTGGATCAGCATTAGCTTTCCATATTTTTTTTCAAAGTGTTGAGCTTTGGGGGAGCTCAAGACTGGAAGAGCAGAGCGGAAAATCCCTCCTTCACTAAATAAACCAAGGCATTCCATCCTACTTGATCAACTTCCTCTAATCTCCATGGCACGCATCCCACCAATTGATCATGAAGCTTAAAGGCCAAGTGTTGAAGATTATGTGGAATACTTCTAAATTTCCATCAAGTCCAATTAACTTCTTTGTCCCAACTGGAAATATTTACTAGGGTGAATTTTCTTTGAGCACATAAGAATTCTCTTAGAGGAAGAAACTCTTGGAAATGTCCCAGTGGGTGTTGATCCATTATTTTATTAGTCCACAACGTTATATTTTTCCCATTTCCTGGCTTCCAATATAGAATCGAATGAATGAGAGGGGCCACTGATACAAATAATTTCCAAATTAGGGAACACACTCTTGAGGCTTAAATTGAATCCAAACTTCTTATTCTTTCTTCTTGAAAGTATTTTTCCTTGAGAATTTCTTTCCACCAGTATTCTTCATGGATGATGAATCTCCAAACTAGTTTTTCCCCTATTACTTTATTCATTAGCATAGGTTCCCTAATGCCAAGCCCTCCATGATTTTTAGGATGCTTCATAATAGCCCATTTAATCAAATGAAATTTCTTTGTACTTTTTTTTCCTCCTTCCCATAGAAACTTGTGATTTTTTTTTGTCAAAACAGAGAGAATTCTTCGTGGAGCAAGAAGCATTGAGAGTTGGTAAAGTGGTAATACAGAGAGGACTTCTTTTATCAAAACCACACAACCTACAAGATTGAGCCACTTAGCCCCCCAGACAACAAATTGTCCTTTGAATTTGAAAGAACACCTTCGCAAGCTTGGGTTGAGTGTGATTTCAGGAAAATAGGAATTCCTAAATACTTAAATTCTTTCCATGTTTCCAACGATTGAAAGCCCATTATTCTTCCAAATTTTCTTTCCTTTCTAAATGAAGTATTCCATGTATAAATCTGATATTTCCCAAAATTTGTTTTCCCTCCCAAAGCTTCAAAACGATTATCTAGAAACCTTTTGAATATTATCGCTATTATCGAGCAAGCCACACCCATCAAAAGGATATCATCAAAAAATTGAGAGTAAGTAATGCTCTTGGTACCTCTAACAAACCTAATTTCTGGGAGGTGCACACATCTTCTTTTGAATTCCAATTTGTGGTTAAGGGAATCTGTCATAATGATATACAAAAAGGGAGATAAGGGGAAGCTTTTTTGAAGACCTCACGAGGCACAAAAAAAACCCATTTGCTTTGCCATTAACCAAGGGGGCAACCAAGGTAGAGAAACCCAATGAAATAATTTAGCATCAAAGCCACATTTTGTCATTACCTTATATAGGAATTCATGACTCACTTTGTCAAAAGAATTTGCAATGTCAAGTTTGAAAAGCATGCCTTTGTCTCCCCAATTTTGACTAGAGTTGATAGCCTCTTGAAAAAGAATGTTATTATCAAACATTTGTCTCTAGTGCACAAAACCTCCTTGATTTTCGGATATTATTTTTGGAAGAATGGGCCAAAGTCTTATGGAAAAAATATTAGAAATCACTTTATATTGAACATTAAAAAGCGAAAATGACCTTGAATCTTGAAAGAAGCATGGTTTAATTCTTTTGGAATCAACACTAAAAAAGAAGAGTTAGTTCCACTCTCCATGTGATTATTCTTAAAAGTGTAACCCACCATTCTACATAAATCAAAACTTACTACCTCCCAAAATGATAGAAGTGGGCAGAGAATCCATTCAGTCCTGGAGCATTTTCCAAGTTGAATAAGAATACTACTTGACATATTTCCTCTTTGGTGGGTTTTTCTTATCAAATCAAGGTTATCCTCCTGAGATACAAATTCTAGAATCTGTTGCAACATTGGTAACTCCACTTTAGAGTTTCTTGGAGATATGGCATCGTACAAATTAATAACATGACAACCCGACTCCTCCTTGAGTTGAGAAAAGTCCAATATTTTAGTACCTTTTGTTGTTATCTTTCCAAACTCAGGTCTTTTCATGTTTATGAAAAAAAATAGTGTATTCATATCTCCTGCCTTTAACCAAAGGCTTTGGGATTTAAATGCCAAATTTCCTCTTTCCTTTTCAATGATTTATAATCAGCTCCAAATTCTTCCCTTTCTTCCTTAAGCAGGTCATTTGTCACAGGGCCATCCTCTATTTTGGATTGTACAATTTTCACTCTCTTTTCATGTGCATATATCACTACTTGTCTCTCTCCCTATTATTCTCGAACCCACTTTTTTAATGTTATTTTCAATTTCTTAATATTTTATTCCCAAATCATCACTGGGCTACCCATAACCCATTCACTCCAAAATTCCTTAATCAAATCATTAAACTCATTTTTCTTTCCAAAATTGGACAATAATGGAAGGGAAGGGGACCAAAATCATTATTTTTGATGATTTCAAGAACAAATGGTATGTGATCTGAACTATTCCAAGGAAGGATTCAAGAATAGAATAATATATTTTGATACAAGAATGAGCTTGTTATTAAACATCTATCTAAATGAGTAGCAATATGGCACATTCAAGGTTGTTTTTTGCTCCAAGTAAATTTATTGGAGGAAGGTTTTATGTCTAGCAAATTTAATTTTTGGATGAGATTTTCCAAATTTTCTTGAAACTAATATATAACTTGAGATCCCCCTTTATTTTCCAATTGATGTGGAATTTTTTTAAAATCTCCTCCAAATATGCAATTAAAGCCAAAAATGGAATAGCCAAGAGCCAACAAAGAATCGCAACATTCTTGTTTTTCTCGAAATTGTATTAGCATATAGATATTAATAAAATAACATGCTTATTTGAGGGAATATGAAGAAATCTAATAGCCAGCTAGTGGGTGGATGACCGATGATCAAGCAACCTAAGCAATGTTTGAGCCTAAAGGATGAAGACACCATTTGAGGATGCTCTTGAACTAACAAAAAGAATCCCACTACTATTCCAACTCTTATGTTGTTTTTGAAGGATATTTTGATTCCTCATTTTTGTCTATTGGAGGTAGAACTAAGGGTCGTTCTTGATTGATTAAGAATTCACCTCCTCCATTGTTTTTTCTAATCCTAATCCACTGTAACTTCGAGAGAGAACCTTCATTTCTTACTGCTTGTATGAGTTACCCCTTGTTGAGGGGTAATGTTTCCTCATTTTTTATTGTTCCTATATCCTTTCATTTTTGGATCTATAATTGATTGAGTGCCCATTTCCTTATTTTTTTCCATTTTCTCCAATCTCGCCTCTACGTTATTCTTTCAACCTGCCTTTTGTTGGAGCCTCTCTATTTCTTTTTCCTTCTCATCCTCTTATTTCTCCTCTGTAGAATTCAAAAAACATGACTATGTCCTGGTGTTTTTAGGGGAGAGGAATTCTTCCTCCTTGGTAGAAGACTCCATGATTTGTTGTGCTAGTGCCATATCTTCTGCTAACAGTAGCATATTTTCATCAATTCTTTCTAGATTTGGATATGATACCAATATTTGATATTTCTCTTGCAAGGAGGGGAATTTCCCTTTCTTCATTCACCATATTTAATGCCTCATAACTATTACTATTCTCTTTCTTCCCTTTGTTGGTTCCTTCTTCACTTCAAGGACTGGATTTTTTATGGGAGGTTGGTCCTTTCCCTTTATTCCCATTTTTATTTGGCTTCGTTGGTTGATTTTCTGTTATTTTACTAGACCTTATATACTTTTTTGTTCTTTCCATTGTTCTCCTTCCTCCCCTTGCTTTCAATGCTCCTCTTGTTTCTTTTTTCAACTTCTTGCAAAGTGGCCATATTCATGGCATACTTTATATTTGAATGGAAACTGGTCATAGTCTACCTCTTGGATATGGGACCAACTATCCAAATTGAGAATTATGGCTACTAGGAGCCCCTTATCGAGATCCACTTCCACATAGATCTTGGTGCAGGAGAAAATCCCCTCTTTTGGCTCGACATGGTCGATATACTTGCCAAAGGCATTGCTAATACTTCTAAAATTGGTATCATTACAATAATGCAATGACAAAAATGTATTTTCACCCATACTAGTACTGCATATGGAACATCACTTTCTGGTTTAAAATTTGGACTCCATCGATCTAGATATAACCCCTACTCCCTATGAAAAAAGGCCCACTTCTAATGATTGGGTCTTGATTTGCCTTGTTTTCGAAGAAGAAAGTAAAAAACCCTTTTCCGCAAAAGGCCAAAGAGACAAAACCCTCAATCACGGGTTTCTAGTTTTTTCCATCCACAACCTCACAGAATGCAGGGAGGGTCGGATCCCCTTAAACTGGTTGACCAAGCCGCACTCAGCCAGTTGTAGAGATTGAGTTCTTGACTAAGGCACAAATACCTCCACATTTAGGATTTCCTCCAATTTCTTAATGAAATGAGAAGGTTTTTCCTTTTGAAACATCAGCCCATTCATAACCAGTGAATTAAAATGATCTATATTGGGAGCAGGCAGAGGGGGTGGGGGCACAAACCCCCTCAAACTAGTCATTGAGTCATTGAAAACATTGACGCGCCAAAAACCCTCAAAGCCACTAAGCCTCACCCTCGGAGCTTGTATGAGCCTCTTTCTCTCATTCCAGACCCTTGGTTACATGTAATCTTCCTTTGTAGAGTAGTGGAGCTCTTTGTGTGTCCCCCTAAGGATACCTCCCTTCATAGAGTAGGCAAGTTCTCTACGTATTGTCCCCCAAAACCTATGTCAAATGGTTGAACTCATGCATGAAGTAGACCTCCCTTAGTCGACCATATCACAATCATCACATACCATGTGCATTAATTTCACTTTTTCAAGTAAATGTAATAACTTTTTTGGGTTAGGCAGGAAACATTTTTGGATTAAGGTTAAAAATTCAACAATAGTTAAATGTTTTAGAACCCTTCATTTTTCTTCACACAAATTTATAGCCTTTATTTTTTTCTCATAAGATAATGTACACTTTTGCATTAAAAAAAAGGAAGAATGTTATTAGGTATAGATTGACTGACATCTAAATATGGTTGGTTAGATATTTTAACTTTTGTTATATGGTTATGGAAGCATAAGGGAAGATTGCAAATTCACTATCAAGTTTAGTGTTTTGGTAGTCATTTAATCATTTTGTTTTCATTAGTTGAACATTTGTCTTGTGTGCGAATGAAATCTATGGGTTCATGGAGAAGAGTAACATTATTTTTTGTGCATGAGAATCACCTCATTCAACCTTCCATCTTCCCTTTCTACTTGTTTCTGTAAACTATCTACGTACTGGAAATTACCTCACCGAGCTATAGGAAGACTATTAGTTTTGATTTTCCCTTACACAAGTTAAGTCTATTGAGTAGATCTGGGCTTGGTAAGGTCTCTTTCACCCTTCCATATCTCCCTACCACCTTATCCCATATTCAGGACGCTCCTAGAACCTTTAGATTGCTCTCGAATGCAATCCTATAGCAAAACAGGGCATCTTCTAGCAATCTTGTAGAATTACACAAAATTCTTCAGAACACACACAAAATTTCCTCTAAAGCTTTCTTTTTGCTTCTCATCACTCCACAATGTCCTTTAAGCCTTGAAAACAAACTTGAGAAGATCATAGACCCTTTACATACCTTACTTTTATCGTTGCAGTTTCAATTCTACAACTATGGTACATTGTTTTGGTCATGAGTTAAGTAGCATAAAAGTAGTTTACCTTGATCACTTTTGAGAATTTAATTATTCTTTGCAAATAGAATAGAATTTAATTTTATTGCAATAACATAGATTTGTTTTTCTGCAAGATAGATTAGAGTCACTTTCATGGCATTTACTTTCATGCAACTAGCTTAGGGTTACTTTCCTGTTATTTACCTTCTACAAAATAGATTAGGATTTCTTTTCTAGGATTTCCCTCCATGCAAATAGATTAGTGTCTATTTCATGCAGTAGAACGAGTTATTCTTCAATCATCTATTTTCTTGCAAAGTTAAGTTAGGTAGTTTTCCTTTTTAGATTTTTCAAAATGGTATCTGCACATCTCAATTCAATTCATTGCTTCAGAAAAACTTGAGTAGAATATTTCTTGTTGTGCATATAACACTGACACCTCTTAATTTTCTACAAACTCTGGATTGATAAATTAAAGTTGGTAGCCCTGGGTGTTGCAATATTCTTGTTTTAATACTAAGACTCATAAATTTTTGGCATCGTTGTCGGGGTGGTGTCAAAGTAGACATTGTTTTCTACTTTAAGTTGCTTTCTTTTCCATTCTATTTCTTGAAAAACAACACACACACACACACACACACACACAAAATCATTGGTATTTCTATTTAGAAAAAAATCATTCATTTCATGCCTCATAGAGCTGGGAAAAATCAGGGAAATTTTTTCCTAAAACCCCCACTTCTACAAGCAATCAACCTTCACTTCTTGATGAATATGAAACTCCTAATCTAACCATAGAGGATTTGGAGAACCTTTGGGTGAGAAACCAAATATTTTTGAGGAGCATATAGGGGAAGAAGAACCTTCATCACCCACTGAAGAGACAGCTAGAAATAGGCAACCTGAACTCTATCCTGTTAAAGAGACAAATGGAGAGGATAGAATGAATAACATCATCCCCACTGCTCTCCAACACTTTCATGGCTTGGCTTCTGAGGACCCTGACACCTTCATGTTTGAATTTTTTGTAGTTTGCATGACATATGATTACACCTCTGATGAGAAGAAATTTAAATTATTTCCTTCCACCCTCAAAGATGCAACCCTGTATTGGTTCATGAGTTTGGAAGGAGGCAATATCACTACTTGGGCTCAGATGCAGCAAGCATTCAACAAAAAATACAAATATCATTGCAAAGCAACGGACACAAAAGAAGAAATATTTAGGATACCTCAAGGGTTAGATGAGTCCCTTAATGACTTTGAAGAAAGATTTCATTTGAGATATAGCAAAGCTAATTGCACCCTTGATCCAGAATCAATGAAGATAGTGTTACTCAGAGGGGTTAAGGAAGAGTTGGTGGAGACCTAAACATGTTGCCTAATGAAGATATTGATTAGCTCAATTATGAGGACATCAAGACAATTTTCAAGAACCACTCTAGGGTTGTGTTGACGGTGTTGGACCCACCAACATGTAAGGGGATCTCCCCTGTAAGAAGTTCCAATTAGACCTCAGACCGTTTGGTGTAGGAGTCCCAGCAGTGGATCATATGGTAATGCCTTGACCATGATTTCGCATAGAGGCAAGTAAGATGACTCTGTTGGTAGCAAGGGTGTGGCAGCTACAGTGAGTCAAGGAAGGTGCATGAGAGGTTCTAACACATTGAGGTGAGTGTACCCCTTGGCAACCTGTAATAGTACTCGGATGGGAAGGGAACATGTGAGCAAAGATACATCACAAGCTAGAATGAAATCTAGCATGCAATCCAAAGTGATGGTTAAACCAGCAACAAATTTTAGAAAGATTCATACATACTCATACAGAATATTCCATACATGCATGCGTAATAAAGCAAATACGTATGCCATTTAGAGTAAACAAGATAGCTTGAATACAAAACAACATGTGCCTGAAACGTGGTGGCTCTTATTATATAAAGAAGTGCAAGTTCCAGTGATATAATACATCCATGTCCAACCACTAGCTCCAATAGTGGAATGTTATAGCCACATCCACATGCTCCTCCAAAGAGATGTACTAGCTCCGCGGAGTGGAGAAGCCAAAGCGTGTTACAATACTATCCAAGCTCTCTCCAAGATAGTCTTATCAGTTTCTTGGTTGACCAAAAGCCTTTATAATGAGTTATGAGGGGCTATTTATAGAAAAGGGTGGGGTGACCCTTGACATTCCCCTTTGTGGCAGTTCATCTACCCTCATGACTCTTCACCTACTCTATGATTGTTACATCCAACTATCGACACTTGAACTTCCACTTGACACGACGTTACATTACAATGCACATGTGCTTATGTGAGACAAAATGGCTTAAGCAAGCCATGCAAGACATCACTGACACTCGATCCATTGTGATGAGACCAACTCTTTGACATGCTTGTGATGGCAAAGGTGGTGAGATGATGCCAAGCTTGGTCATCCATGATGGTGTGCATGCACCCCATGGTGACATTTCGCTGAAGAAAACTCTTTCCTCTGTTGCATCCGGTACATTAGTATGGCTCCTTCATACAACTTGTCTTCTAACATGCACATGATCTTCTTGGGTGCAGCTGAACCGGCAACACGCTGATGCATAGTGTCTATGTTGATCTTCGAGTGTGTGCTAGTGGTCATGTGCATCAACTTGCCAAAGTATATGTTCAACTCCAGTTGGACTTGCTTCTTTTCTTTACCTTGGTGAGTGTGCTGAATGGGTTGGATCGCATGCGTGCGCACAATGACATGCATGTTGCTGAATCCCTTGCATGCGATCAACAACACTGCTCGCCATGTTTGCTCCATGCCAGCTATTGGGATGGATCTTTAACATGTACGGGCGCAATTTCATCCGTGAGTGCATGTTGCGTCCACTGTTGTTCCTATTCTTGTCACAACTCATTCGTCTGTCTTTGCAGCTTCATGTTCTTCCTTGAGTTGCTGCTTCGGCACATGCAACTCCTTCTTTGTTCCATTCTCTGTCTTCTCGCAATCTTCATGTCGCGTCATCACCTCATAGCCTGAGTCTCCAAATTTTCTTTCATCATCAGTGGATCTGCTTGAGCTCGCAACTTTGTTCTGCCTCTGTGTTGTCAACAACGTTCCTCTTGCATTCATTGCATTCGGTATGCTACCTTCAGTTGTTGTTCGTGATGTTGCTTGTTGTGATGCTGCTGCTATGATATCTTGATGTCCTTGTCTATGAACAACTTGATGTCTTCATGGGTAGGCAATTCCATAGACACTTGATTGACTGCATCCCCAAGTGTGCTCTGAATGGTGTCTTCGAATCTACTCTCTTGGAAACCATTGTACCTGTACTACTAAGAGGCAGATGAACACCTGCGATACCTAGAGACATGGAAACACTCATGGCAAGCAATATGTCAGTCGAAAACCAAAATGAACTTGAGAACTAACTTGCAACATACCTGTGTGACTAATCATGAAGGTTGCGCAATTTCAATCGGGAGGTCGAGAGACTAACTGCCAAGACTATGCAAGGCACAGTCTGGGTTGCTGGGAGGTTGACTAACTGTTGGAACTATGCAATGCACAGTTCAATCTGGTTGCTGACTGTTGGAATTGTGCATTGCACAATCTCAGCTAGAAGTGACTGTAGGCTCAGGGACTGCATTGGGAAATTTTCTAGGCCAGCAGTCACTGTCCCTTAGAAATGCACAAAACAGTCATGGAGGATAGTGGCTGGGCAAAAATGCACATTTCTGGAGAGGAAGACAGAGCCTTCCTTCCCCAGATTATGCTATGTTGTCTCAATGAAGCAGATTTCGGGCCGAGGTTGCCCAGACTCGTCGATGGGCAACCGAACATGAATGTGAGTGCGAATGCATGGTGATACTAAGTGTAAGCATAAGTGAAAAAATGCATGCAAACGATGAATGACAGATTCAGAAAATAGAACAACATGCATGTGGGTGAGGCGAGTCGCCAAATCGACGACCATTCGTGAGAAACAGTTTCGTGAATGTGATACTAGTGAGATGCTGATGAAAACTAAAACAGTGCTAGTATAAGCTAGAATGTATCAAAATGATAGCAAGCACTCACTGAAATCAAGCAAACATCGTTCATACGAAGCGAAATACAAAAAGCGCCAGAAATGCAACACAAGTCATGGAAAGTGGGTTTACCCCAAAACAGCTGAGTTGAGTGTGCCGACAGCTCCTAGATGTGATGTGGGATGTCACAGCTACAAGGTTGATGTGAGGAATGAGCTCTGAGGCATCCAGTTGATGAGTTTTGATAACATCGAGGTTGTGATGTGCCACAAATCTAGGGAAAGCAACACTTGGTGGGAGGTTTCTGAAATGATCCTTGCATGTAACCTCCAACTGCTATAAATAGATCCCTGAAACAAGGGACACCTTTGCATGTTGCCTTGGGA
The DNA here is from genome assembly GCA_000404065.3 of Pinus taeda. Taxonomy (NCBI): domain Eukaryota; kingdom Viridiplantae; phylum Streptophyta; class Pinopsida; order Pinales; family Pinaceae; genus Pinus; species Pinus taeda. Next base: position 162,296 of record APFE030103471.1, on the reverse strand, counting down.
TAAGTAGCCCATGCATGCAAGTTAGTTTTGCTCGGTCCCAGAGGAACCGGTCAACTCAGCTGCACATGCAAGAGATTACTCGACTGTTGGGAGAAAATGTGCACTTCTAGCTGGGAGTTGGGCTGGCTGCCCAGGAGATTTGCACAATTTCTAGGCAGAGCAGCTAACTGCTACCCATATTTGTGCAAATTCTGGGCTAAGCAACCTTGCTAGGGAAAATTGTGCAGTTTTCATTATGAGTGTTGACTGCCAGAATTGCACAATCTTGAAGCCCAACAGGCTGCTAGTCAGGATTGCACAATTTCTAGAGGGAAGGCTAGTTTCCCTCGAGAATTGCGCAATTTCTTGGGGGAGCTACTCATCCTGCAGCTGGACCAAGTCCGGGTGATCAACCTATGAGGGGAATGCATCGAGTTGTGATTAACAGGCTGCCTTTGTGCAAGAAAAACACTGAAGCTTGTGCACTCGACGAAGCAAGACATGCTGCTATGAAGGTTGGAAGGGAGGCTCCAAAATGAAGCTAAGGAAAAATTTTGGATGGTGGTTGTAGCCACTACAACACTTGGTGACACACTGGTAGAACTCCAGCTCTCTGAATGGACCTTGTTCATGAAAAACAAGTCTAACACCTCCAAAAGTATTGTTCAATTCTCAGCTCCTCCTGGTTTCCACACTAGCTTGATTGTAAGATGTAGCATCTTCCAAGCTCTTGGTCTATTGACACACATTCTAGGCCAAGACAACATAGTTGTTTCGATTGGGGTTGAGGGGTATATTGGTGCAGAAGCAGTATAGTCGTCAGAGTCTTAATTTCATCTCTGGTGTTGCTCCGCTGCCAGCAGGCCTAGACAGTACCTCGGCAGAGTCATATATGAACACAAGCATGGCTCCGCTGCTAGCGAGCCTGGTCAGTACGCTGGCGGAGTTACTTGCATCACCTCTCTGCGTAGGAAGTCTTTCTCTTCTTTTGTCTTATTCATTTTCATTTTTTTCGAACTTTTTTCACTTTTTCATTTTTTCATTTTTCATCTTCGTAACTGTGCATAACACTTATTCATTTCAGAAGCAGAAGAGGTATCCCAGCTTATTGAGAGCATAAGAGGTTTTTCCAGTAGAGAAGTAGTTTATTATACCTTTGACGTGCATGTTAAGGTTTTCCCCTTCACCTTACTCTACTTGACTGAGCTGACAAGGGTTAACCCAAAAACAACCGACTAGAGTAGGTGATACTAGTTAGCACGCAAGTGTTGTGTTTTCACCAAGGTTCACTTTCAACAGTACGTATTTTCCTTTGACGTATCATGGACTAAAAGCAACAATTTCTTCATACAGAGGTAGGATGACAGATAACCAAGTAGTGATAGCAACACAAGGCCTCTTGTAATTTACCCAGCTTGCTTCAAGAGTCATACATGGTTTCATACGAAACTATCCTACGAACAAAACAAGCAAACTAACAAACAACAAAGCAAAGAAAGAGTAGAAGCAAAAGTGAAAGAAAAGCAAGTAAGCAAACAAGAAAGCAGATAAACAAACAAACCAAGCAAGTACGCAAATAAGCATGCAAGCAAACAACTCAAAAGAAAACACTACTCGTACTCCTAAGCTAATGGTGCATGGGTCATCTCACGTGAAGTGATACTTCTAATGTAGCCACCGGTGCATTGGTTGACCCATGTTGGTGAAAGCATGGTTCATGAACAAGACATCTATGCAAACTAGCAAACAAGAAATATGTAACATTACTTCGAGCTTACAAGCAACCACAAAAACAAAGATGAGTGAAAGTGCATGACATGCATTCTGTGGAGCTACCATGATGTTGTGCTACACCGCATGCAGATGTTGAGTGTATGCATTCTCTTGACTGTGACATGCAAGAAAACGTGAGAAAGGTAGACCACTTGTGTTGTGCATGTGTTCTTGCTGTGTAAGATTCCTCCAACGCATGAGAGATGGGATCGTGTAGTTCGAGTGGAGGAAGTGAAATCTGGGTGTTTGGTTGATCTTCCATGCAAAGCAGAGAGTGATGAGGAGCCTTCAGTGTTCCAACAATTTCCTGACTAGAAGTGAAACCAACCTCAGGACAGCTAGGGCCTGAAATAACCATCATCTCGGTCTGAAGTGCCTCGATAGTCTGGGGGGTTTCTACTTCATTGACAGATAGATCATTGTAGACCAATGTCTTGGACAAATTAACAATGATTGAATCAACATCGTGATTGGATGAGGAAGTGAATAGATCACGACAACCAAGATCAGAAAATTTGAGGTGTTTGTTGACATCCTCATGATTTGATGAATCGGTCAGAGGGGTAGATGGGAAGCAAATATGTTCACCCTCTGTGTTTTCAGGAAAGATAGATGACATATTGGATGGATTTCCAGAGGAAGATGTGTCCTCTTCGCATTGTGATGACAGACTGACATCTGACGTGTCTTGTGAATGATCGGAAGTAGAAGCATCCAGAAATGAGTTTTCACAGGGGGAATCAGTAGTGGCAGAATCACAAGTGATGTCAGGATGAAGCAGATGAGGTGCGGCTGGAAGGGAGTCATCCTTCACTGTGGATTCTTCTTTAGATTCCTGCACACACTCATCATGAATGATGGCACGGGTTGGCTGCATAACACGAACTCCGTCGACAACTTGATCCTCATTCACAATAGGTGAGGAGTCCGGAATGGAAGAACACAAGAGAGTACAATCTGGAGGATCAACAGAACACAAGGATGGAGGTCGAGGGAACGAATCCACATGACAACCAATAGGCTTGCAAACCAAATCTGCGCAGGTCTCAAGAGCAGGTGGGGTGGGAGGATGTGACAATTCAACAGAGGTGTGTGCATGATCTCCCATCTCACTCTGCGATGGTGGAGCTTCTTGATGAGGTGAAGGCGGAAAGTCACTTGTGACAGCAACTGTGCCTGCCTGTGATTGTGCAGTTCCATCACTAGAGTATGAGCAGGATTCGAGTGATTTCAAAAATTGCGGATTTTTAGATATGAGAAGAAGATACTCAAATCTCCCATCAAGAAATTCCCAATCAATATCATCTTCGGGGAATCGGTATGCAAGATTACAAATGTGTGTGTAAAACTGTTCAACAGATTCATCAGGTGCTTTTTCGTAATTCCAGAATTTGTTTGTTGAGTGTTTTATAGTTAAAGTAATTGAAATCACAATCTATCTCTATGACCAGATGAGCAAGAGAATGAATATATTTTTTCAGGCAGCATGGCACACCAGTGCATTGGGTGCCCTCAAAGCGTGTAGACGAACAACGCGCAGCTCATTTATTCTTCAAAGAATCCATGTCTTTCTCATGAGCCTACAATGTCGACTACATGCCTAACCAAGGCTACATAGCCTCCACCATCAAATGTTTTATGAGACAAGTTATTCGAGATATTTTATGAGATGATGAAATCGTTTCCATAAGACATATGCTTCTGAAGAGAAACTTGGTAGTTAGTCATGATAGATATGTAGAGATTCAAAATAGATGTGAGGACTCAGCTTGTCATTTGGCCCTATTTCTAGCACCAAAATGTTGACGGTGCTAGACCCACCAACATGTAAGGGGATCTCCCGAGTAAGAAGTCCCAATTAGACCTCAAACCATTTGGTGTAGGAGTCCGAGCAGTGGGTCGTATGGTAATGTCTTGACAGCGTTTTCACACAGAGGCAAGTAGGATGACTCTGTTGGTAGCAAGGGTGTGACAGCTGTAGTGAGTCAAGGAAGGTGCATGAGAGGTTCTAACACATGGGGGTTGAGATGAGTGTGCCCCTTGGCAACCTATAATAGTACTCAGATGGGAAGGGAGCACACGAGCGAAGATACATCACAAGCTGGAAAGCAAGTTAGCTGGAAATCCAAAGTGATTGTTAAACCAACAACACATTTAATAAAGATTCATACATACTCATACAGAATAGTCCATACATGCATGCATAAGAAAGAAAATACATATTCCATTTAGAGTAAACAAGATAATTGGAATACAATACAACATATGCATGAAACATGCTAGCTCTTATTATATAAGGAAGTGTAAGTTCTAGTCATACAATACATCCATGTCCAACCACTAGCTCCAATAGTGGATCGTTACAACCACATCTGCCTGCTCCTCCAAAGAGATGTACTAGCTCCATGGAGTGGAGAAGCCAAGGTGCATTACAATATTGTCCAAGCTCTCTCCAAGATAGTCTTATCAGAAGCTGGCTGACCAAAAGCCTTTACAATGAGTTATGAGGGGCTCTTTATAGCAGAGGGTGCAGTGACCCTTGAATTTCCCCTTTGTGACAATTCATCTACCCTCATGACTCTTCACCTACTCTATGACTATTAAATCCAACTATCGACACTTGAACTTTGACTTGACACGACGTTACATTACAATGCACATGTGCTCATGTGAAACAAAATGGCTTAAGCAAGCCATGAAAGACATCATTGACACTCGGTCCATTGTGATGAGACCAAATCTTTGACATGCTTGTGATGGTGAAGGTGGTGAGTTGATGCCAAGCTTGGTCATCCGTGATGGTGTGCATGCACCCCATGGTGACATCTTGTTGAAGCGAACTCTTGCCTTCATTGCATTCAGTGCATTGGTATGGCTCCTTCATCCAACTCGTTTGCTAACATGTGCATGGTCTTCATGGGTGTGGTTGAACTGGCAACACACTGATGCATAGTGCCTGTGTTAATCTTCAAGTGTGTGCTGGTGGTCATGTGCATCAACTTGCCAAAGTACATGTTCAGCTCTGGTTGGACTTGCTTCTTGTCTTCGCCTTGGTGAGTGTGCTAAATGGGTTGGCTCACATGTGTGCACACAATGACATGCATGTTGTTGAATCCCTTGCATGCGATCAACAAAACTTCTCACCGTGTCTTCTATGTGCCAGCTACTAGGATGGATATTTAACATGTACGAGCGCAATTTCATCCATGAGTCAATGTTGCACCCACTATTGTTCTTGCTGCAACTCATTCATCTGCCTATGTAGCTTCATGTTCTTCCTTGAGTTGTTGCTTCAGCACATGCAACTTTTTCTTTGTTTCATTCTCTATATTCACGTGATCTTCATGTTGGGTCATCACCTCATAGCCTGAGTCTCCAAAGTTGCTTTCATCATCAGTGGATCTACTCGAGCTCGCAACTTTGTTCCACCTGTGTTGTCAACAACCTTCCTCTTGCATTCGTTGCATTCAGTATGTTGCCTTTAATTGTTGTTCATGATGCTACTCGCTATTATGTTGCTGTTGTGATATGTTGATGTCCTTGTCTACGAACAACTTGATGTCTTCATGGGTAGGCAAGTACATAGACACTTGATCGACTGCATCCCCAAGTGTGCTCTGAATGGTGTCTTCGAGTCTGCTCTCTTGGAAACCATTGTACCTTTATTGTTGAGAGGCAGATGAACACTTGCAATACCCAGAGAGATGGCAACACTCATGGCAAGCAATTTTTCAGCCAAAAACAAAAATGAACTTGAGAACTGACTTGCAACATACCTGTGTGACTTATCATGGAGGTTGCGCAATTTTGGTGGGAGGTCGGGAGACTAACTGCCTGGACTACACAAGGCACAATATAGGCTACTAGGAGGCTGACTAACTGTTGGAACTGCATAATGCACAGTCCAGTCTGGTTGCTAACTGTTGGAATTGTGCAATGCACAATCTCAGCTAGCAGTGAGTGTAGGCTCAGGGACTGCATTGCGCAATTTTATGGGCCAGCAGTCACTATCCCTCAGAAATGCACAAAACAGTCTTGGAGGACAGTAGTTGGGCAGAAATGTGCATTTCTAGAGAGGAAGACAGAGCCTTCCTTCCCCAGATTTACGCAATTTTGTCTCAGTGAAGGAAGAGTACGGGCCAAGGTTGCCTAGGCTCGCCGATGGGCAACTGAATGCGAATGTGAGTGTGAATGCATGGTGATACTAAGTGTAAGCATAAGTGAATGATCATGCATGCAAACGGTGAATGATGCATTCAGAAATAAAACAACATGCATGTGGGTGAGGCAAGTCGTCGAATCGGCAACCGTTCGTGAGAAACAGTTTTATGCATGCGACAGCAGTGATGTTCACGAAAACTAAAACGGTGCTAGTACAAGCAAAAATGTATCAAAATGACAGAAAACACTCATTGAAATCAAGTAGACAACATTCATACAAAGCGAAATACAAAAAGTGCTAGAAATGAAACACAAGTCATGGAAAGCGGGCTTACCCCAAAACAGCTGAGATGAGTGTGCCAACAGCTCCTAGATGTGATGTGGGATGTTAGAGCTATAAATTTGATGTGAGGAATGAGCTCTGCAACATCCGGTTGATGAGTTTTGATAACATCGAGGTTGTGACGTGCATGCCACAAATCTAGGGAAGGCGACACTTGGTGGGAGTTTTCTGAAATGATCCTTGCATGTAACCTCCAACTACTAAAAATAGATCCCTAAAACAAGGGATGCCTTTGCATGTTGCCTTGGGAGAAGCATCCCATGCATGCCAGTCAATTTTACTCAGTATCAGAGGGAATCGGTCAACTCAGTTGAACATGCAAGAGATTGCTCGACTGCTGGGAGAAAATGCGCACTTTTGGCTAGGAGTTAGGTTGACTTCCCATGAGATTTGCGCAATTTTTGGTAGAGCAGCTGACTGCTGCCTAGATTTGTGCAAATTCTAGGCTCAGTAGCCCTGCTGGGGAAAATTGTGTAGTTTTCACTGTGAGTGTTAACTGCCAGAATTGTGTAATTTTGGAGCCCAACAGGCTCTCAGTCAGGATTGCGCAATTTATGGAGGGAAGGCTGGTTGCCCTCCAGAATTGCGCAATTTCTTGGGGGAGCTGCTCAGCCTGCACCTAGACCAAGTCTGGGTGATCAACCTATGAGGGGAATGCATTGAGCTGTGATCGATAGGTTGTCTTTGTGCAAGAAAAACGATGAAGCTTGTGCACTCGACGAAGCAATACATGTTGCTATGAAGGTTGGAAGGGAGGCTCCAAAACGAAGATAAGGAAAAAATTTGGAGGGTGTTTGTAGCCGCTACAACAAGTTGCAAGGAAAAGAGAGAGATCTAGCCAAGGTTTGGTAAGTTCTTCACCTTCTACCTCAGCCATTAAGAATGAAATAGGAAGTATGTTAGAGTATTTTAAAGTGAAATGTTACATAATTTTTCGTTGCATATGGACACAATGTAGATCAAGAAGAAATAAGAAGAGGCGAAAAGGGCATTAGCCATATTTTGCCCTAGATGCACCAGAGGCACCCTATAAATGTTTGTCCATTGAATGTAATAGAAATATGATTTGTGTGTGAATAAAATCCTGCAACTGACAAGTGTCCATCTCTTCCAAGTCTGAAAGTAGTGTATCAAGGAGTAGAGGGAGGCATGGAGCAAGTCAACAAGGTATGTATGGTATACACTATCCTCCTTTTTTTAATTCAAGTCATAATGCACATTTTCAGTCTTGGTACCCTCCAGCTAACTCACCATCGCCCATGCCTTTCCCATGGCCCTATCCTCCTCAATGGGGTAATCCGTCACAAGGATGGAGACCCCAGGCATCCCAACCACCTACCTTAATGCCTCCTACTTAACCACAACTTCCCCAAAATAATCCACCTAAGCAACCCTAAATTCCCACTCAACCTAACTGAACTCAAATAATAAGCAGGCCCCACAATGTATATGTTTACTGTAGATTCAATAGCTTATGTGACATAAAACACAAGACAAGAATCTACTCCACTCTTCAACGGAAACCAAAATTTATCGATGAAAACAATAAGCAGAAAAGGAAGAACATCAATCGCACAAACATAATATTTCTCTGGGGAAAGAAACTCCTAAAAAACCTGACTATATATATTGCATTAACTAGAATATCTAAGAAGAAAATGCAATGCTTGTTTAACCACAAAATTCTTGCACAAGTACAATCTAGCTATCTACCTCACAAGCCAGCTCAAGCCAACACATAGCCAATTCTGTTGTCTACCAAGCCCCTACTTCCTTGAACAATTCCTGAGAGAATTAGCCCATATTTAATTGGGAAATCCACTCTCCATAATTACGCAATCCAACTATAGGCCCTCAACTGATTGCATGCACCATCTGTACAACTCGGAAAATTATACAACTGAAAGTACATTGTCGCTGAACTCTAATCTCAACTGGGTCTTCCTTTGAACTGACATGCATGAGTTATTTATGAGTGAACCTTCATTTAACTAGTGTGGCACTGAGGATGCACTGGTGCTCGTCCCCACTACTAGACCTCCAACAGTTTGAACTAGTTTAACTAACTATAACTCAATTAGACTGAGTTAATTAATTACAAATCAAAAGAACTCATATTGGGCCCCTAAAATTTAGGGATCACTCTACATGACTCTATATAGACTTCCAATTCAAATTTCCTAAGCCAACTAAGTCAAGTTAACTTAGTTAGCTATTACAAGTTTCTATGGGAATAGAATTTCGATTTAAGTCACAATTTAATTCAAGGACAAATTAAATTGGAATTTCTTGTTGTTATTTTTAACACAGGAGTCTACAATGGAGAAAATTCCTATCCTACCTATGTTGTAGAAATATTAGATATCAACCTCAGGTCTGGGAAGGTACTTCCTAATGCTCACCACCTTCTCTAGCAAAATATATTAAAGAAGATAAGGAAGAAATTACTCCTCAAGCCAACCCACCTCCCTATACACCCTAGAAGAGGCTTAACTTCTCGCTGAACTGAAAAAACTGTGTGTCAAAATTCCTCTCCTATAGGACATCAAAGATGTTCCCATATATAATAAATTCATTAGGGAAGAGTGTTTCAAGAGGCCATGGAGGAAGAGTGTTATGAAAACAGCTCCCAAAAAGATAGAAAATATAGATGAAAACCTTATAATTCAGCCTCTTTGAGGGGGCAACCTCCTTTACATTACACAAATGAAAAATTCTTGGATGATACAAATGA
>APFE030103471.1:126769-151915 GCA_000404065.3 Pinus taeda | reverse complement strand
TGATAGTTTGAGGAGTGGTAATTCCGTCCAATGCATTACAAGATATGGTCGAATTCATTTCTTCTTTCTCAATGTGATCTTTCACTTCTTGAACCTTTTTCTTCTTGATATGTCCTTCTATCTTTAGAGTTTTAGGAGTGGTAATTCTTTCCAATGCTTTACAAGATATGGTTAGATTCATTTCTTCTTTCTCTGGGGTTGGTTCCTCGTGTATATACTCTTCTTTTGATGTTTCTTGATCCTTTTCTTCCTCCTCTCCACAATCAATGTAAAATAATTTCTTCTCAGCACACTTATGACCTTTAATGTATTTGTTATCACAATTGTAACAAAACCCTTTTTCTCTTTTTTCTTCCAATTGTTGTGGTGTAAACCTTGTAGGTTGTGGGAGGCTAGGAGAAACAACACTTCCATCTTTATAGTTGTGAGGGGTAGACTTCCTTGTTGCCATAATTTTGCTTTCCACTTTTTAAAAAAGCCATTTTTCTCTTTTTTCTTCCAATTGTTGTGGTGTTGCTCTTTGTATCCTCATAATGTGCTATCATTTCCTCCATGAAAATTGACCACTTAACAAGTTGTTTACAAGAACAAAGCACTTTATACCATAAAAATGGATCCGTTCTAAATATGAAGATGCAATACATACCTTTTGTAACACTGGTACACCATGTAGATCAAAATATTGCTCCATCTGTAGTATCCAATTTATTGGATCCTTTCCATCAAACTTCCTCATATCGCCTTTTCTTTATTTTAGGAGCTCGATCTTGAAATGACTATAACTCTATACTTTCAGATCTCAAAGTTCTGAAATTGCCTCTTGTAGTAGCCCTCTGAGTCCTCTTTCTAACCCCGCAAGTCTGATCAGAATTTGGTTCTCCAAGAAAGAGTTATGCCCAGTCTCCTAAGATGATCTGATTATATAATGTTTCAATAGAGTGAAGTTGTACGACATGTTGCAGGTCACTGTTTCAACCTTAGGTTTTGAAAATGATACCCAACAAACTACAGCCTGTCCTATTTTTGTAACTTCTTATGAAAATTCAGTCTCATGCTCAGAGCAAAAGTTATGACGATTTTCCGAACGTGACATGTTTGGAATGAAATTCGGGGGTCTGCAAAAACCCTAACTTCCTCAGATTATATCTCCAAAAATATAGCGAGACAGTATCTAAAATTTGGAGCCAAGGTTTAGAACGAATTCTTCTCAAATGGATATTTTTTTTAGCTTCTGAAACTTCGTAGTGAAAGATTTATAGCGCAAATTCCACTATGACCTGTTTTAGATGAAATTCTGGAGCTTGCAATAACCCTAACTTCCTCAGACCATATCTCCAAAAACATAGCAAGACAAGATCTGAAATTCAGACGCAAACTTCGGTGTGATTTCGGCTCAAATGGGGTTTTTTTTAACTTCTGAAACATCGGAGAATAAAATTTATAGTGAAAATTCCACGATGACCTGTTTGGAGCAGCGAAAACCCTAGAATCCAAAGCTCCGATACCAAATGTTATGAAACCAGCTCACAAAAAGATAGAAAATATAGATTAACGCCTTCTAATTCAGCCTCTTCGAGGAGGCAACCTCCTTTACATTACACAAATGAAAAATTCTTGGATGATACAAATGACAAGACCTCCTTTCTATATATAGGAGTCTAAGGGGTCATAATATAATCAAAGCCGACATAACAATAATAATGTAAGGGCACAATAATAACAATAGTGGGCTTCTATTGGACACAGTAATAAAAATATGGGGACTACATGGGCACAACAATATAATAAGGGGGTTGTACTAATAACAATAAGGGGTTACACTAGTAGTATAGGGACCTAACAAAGAGGAGGGATGCCCCCACTATCAATGTTGTTGGGAAATTGCCTGGTCTTAATCTTGGGAAGGTCATTATCTTAAAGTATTTGGATCCTGGTAGCTCGGTATTGGATGTACATATCAATACTATTGTAGTTCCCAACACCTTCATTGATCTAGGGGCTGCAATCAATGCCATGACCAAGGAAACCATGCTTAAGCGTAACCTTTAGGGAGCCATAAGGAAAGCCACAACAACGCTACAACTTGCAAACAGATCCACAGTATCACCTGAGGGTGTCATTGAGGATGTTATGGTTTCCATTGATTCCTACGAGTACCCCATTGATTTCCTTGTACTACAACCTAAGACCAAGTTCAATGGGTATCCTCTCAACCTAGGAGACCTTGGTTAGCTATTGTTGATGCCTATATTAGTTTTAGATTTGGGAACATGACAATTAAGAATGGGAAGCTCACAAAACAACTTGTATTATACCCCCCTACTCAACCACTTGTTGAGCATGATTTTCCTATGTGGGTAGAAGAGGAAGAAGAGGAATAATTCTATCAATCATCCTCCTACCCCATCTATCCACTATAAGCCACTATTAGAAGCAGACATTTGGATGAAGATAATCTAATTGATAATTTTTTGCAACACAAGTACCATGTTTCCATGCAAATCCGGATTAAAAGTGGGACCTTTAGGACAGCTTGAAGACAATCATTGGGAGTAATTACTCATTGTTGGTCCTGATCAAGACCATGTCAAAATAGTGGAAATCATCCCCTCTCAAACTCTAAATATCGGTCCTTACCTTTCAGTAGAAAAAGAGGAACAATTGTGTATTGTCTTAAGGTAGCACCTTGATTCCTTCACTTGGGACTACAAAGAAATGAAAAAGGTCCACCCCTCAGTCAATACACATCACATATACATCAAAGAAGCCCACGAACCTATTCGCCAACCTCAAAGAAGGATGAACCCTACATTCAAGGACATAGTAAAACAAGAATTTCATAAATTGTTAGATGCGGGATTCATTTACCCTTTTTCATATAGTGAATGGGTATCACCTCTAGTTATTGTCACAAAAAAGAATTGGAAATGGAGAGTTTGTGTTGATTACAGAGAGCTTAATAAGGCTACCAAGAAAGATCATTTCCCTTTACCTTTAATTCACCAAGTTTGGGATGCTCTTGCAGGAAAAAATTTCTTCTCATTTATGGATGGTTTCAGCGGATATAATCAGATCCAAATCAGTCCTAAAGGTTAGGATAAGACTACCTTCACATGTCGATGGGGGACCTTCCATATAGTGGCCTTACATTAGGCTTGTGTAATGCCCCTGCTGCCTTCTAGAGGAAAGTATTGAGCATTTTTGTTGATCTTTGTACGTGACTCGGTTGAAATTTATACGGATGAGTTCACTCCTTATGGAGAAGCATCTTAGGAAGCCCTCTCTAACTTGTGTAAAGTTTTGAAAAGATTCATTGAAATGGATCTCTCTTTAAGTCCCAAAATTGTGATTTTTTTGTGAATGTAGGGATTGTTCTAGGCCACTTCCTCTCCAAGGAAGGGATTTAGGTTGACTCTAACAAGATTACCATTATCCGAAGGGTTCCTACTCCATAGAAACAAAAGGATGTTAGGAGATTCCTAGGATTAGATAACTACTATAGGAGATTTATCAAAGATTTTAGTAAGATGGCCTCAACTTTGTTTGGTTTGCTAACAAAATATTCAAATTTTTTATGGACAGACCAGTGTCAGGAAGCATTTGAAGAGATCAAGGAGAAGTTGACAATTACACCAGTTCTCAGGGGCCCAAATTGGGCCTTGCCTTTCCATATTCACATATATGCATCAGAAAAATAAGTAGGGGAAACCTTAGGACAATTGAAATGTAACTTTCCTTATGTTATTTATCTAATTAGTAAGAACTTGTCCAAGGCTAAACTTAAGTATACAATCACTGAAAAAGAGCTCTTTTTTGTTGTACATTCATCAAATAAATTTAGACATTACATTACAAGATACCAAGTTTTTTTGCACACTGATCATGCATCCATTAAGTATTTGATGAATAAACTTGATGTCATTATTAGGATTATTAGTGGTTATTGCTATTACAATCATTTGATATAACCATTGTTGACAAGCCAGGGAAATAAAATGTGGTTGCAAATTTCTTGTCTAGACTAACCCTATATACAGAGAATGAAGAGATGATAAATGATCATCTCCTAGATGAGCACATATTTGCCATATCATTGTTTTTAGAATGGCTTGATGACATAGTGAACTTCTTGGTTGTTGGACAATTTACTCCCAATCTCTCCTCCAAGGAAAAGAAAAAATTGTCAGGAAGAGTACCCCTTACACTTAGATTGGGGGAAACTTTTTCATATTGGGGCTAGACCATATTTTGAGGATATGTGTAAGGGAAGATGAATTCTTTGATATCCTCTCAGAATTCCATTATGGACCCTGTGGGGGCCATTTTGTTGTCAAGATGACAACCTTCAAGATTCTTTGGGTAGGTTACTATTGGTCTACCCTACATCAAGATTCCAAAAGATACACTACTTCGTGTGATGAGTGCCAGAGGATGGGGAAACCCACACAAAGGTATGAGATTCCACTATTACCTCAAGTGAATCTTGAGCCATTTGGGAAGTGGGGCATGGATTTAATTGGGCCTATTGACCCCCCATCTAGATAGAACAGGTATATTATTGTGTGCACATATTATCTAATAAAGTGGGCTGAAGTGAAGACACTCAAAGCAACAACAAAACAAAAAGTGGTAGAATTCTTAAAGGAGAACATCTTCTAAAATTTGATTTCCCAAGAGAACTAGTCATGGACCAAGGAACTCAATTCACTTCTAATTGGATAGAGGGGATAATGAAGCAGCATCACATCAGACATAGGAATTCCACCCCATATCACCCTCAAGAAAATGGGCAAGTGGAAGTGACCAACAAAGCATTAGAAGGCATATCGACCAAGGTTATTAGCAGCAACAAGAAGGATTGGACAACTAAGCTTGTGGAGGCGACTTAGGCCTATAATACTACGTGGAAGAAAACCATTGGATTCACCCCCTTCGAGTTGGTTTATGGTAAGAAACCATTGTTGTCAATTTAATTTGAATATAACACGTCGAGAATGGAAACACAACTTGATCTAGACATCAGAATAGCTCAGGAAGAGAGGTTGCAGCAGTTGAATGCCCTTGATGAATTCAGGTTGCAAGCTATCATTCATACTGAAGTGGTTCAATTGTAAAGAAAGGTTTGGCATGAAAATCACATCAGGGAAAGAACCTTCCATGAGGGTGATTGAGCCCTCTTATATGACTCCAAATTCAAGGACTTCAAGGGGAAACTTATGGCCATATGGTTGGTTCCCTACCTAGTGGAGAAATGTCATGGAAATGGCTATGTTCAGATCCGAACAATTGATGAGGAATAGATACCACTTCTGCTCAATAGTTATAGGTTGAAATTTTACAAGAAGCCCCTGTCAAAGGCAAAATTTACTAGTTCAATAAGAAAAGAACTGAATGTGATTAAGAGCCTCAAATCTCCCAATCCATTCAGCCCTGATGAAAAGATGAGAGAGAGAGAGAGAGAGAGAAAGAGAGAGATAGAGAGAGAGCCCAAGGTGAAAACCTCCATGAGGAACATGAGGTAAGCTCTTGGGCTGAAAACCTCCATGAGGTAGCCAAAGAACTTGAAAAAAAAAACAAAAAACAAAAATAAAAAATAAAAAGATCCCTAGGTGAAAACCTCCTTTGAGGCACCTGGGGCAATCCTGGTAGGTTGAAAACATCATTTGAGGCATCTTGTAGATCTCATGGAAAAAAAATTAGAAAGGAGAAAAAATAAGAAAATACAAGAGGAGAAAGTGAAAAGGAACCTTCACCATATCTATTCTAACACTACTACAAGTGCAACGGGGTTCCAATAATAGTCAAAGAAGGTCAGCATAGTCAGAGAAAGTAAGCATCAAAATTCACCTCCAAACACTTTCAATCAACTCTTTGTGTCCATTTCATCCATCTCTTAACCTTTCCCAAGTCTTCCACATCATTAAATAGTCCCTCTCCCTCGATTCTTCTAGTGTCTTTAAATGTTATAAGAAAGTCCTTGTATTGCTACATGAAGATGATAAGCACATAAAAAGGAAGCAAATGAGAATTTTTTCACTTGAGAACAAGGGAGGGGGCCCATGAGAGTCCTATCATCGATCCACTTCATTAGATGTTACATTTTTAACCTTTCTTCATGTTGTCACAGTGAATTTTCACTATGCCAACAAAGCGAAACTAACCCGATCACAGGCCCCAATTAGATCTACTTTCGTTTGGAGTGGCTAGTTCCAACGGGTTTTAAAGGGTCCCGTAAACTGTTAGAGGTGTTGAAAGATTGCTTCTTGAAGGAAGACTTCAATTAAATCAACAAAAGAAACAACTAACCTATATGTATCAAATCCTATCTATGCTAATTCTAACTACTCTAATCTATCCTACAGGGGCATAACAAAAGAGATTAAACATCATGCATAGATTCCAAGTCCAAATGAATCAATTACTGAGTTCACGGATGAACAAGGCTATATTAAAGCTTAATTGCAATCTAATTTCTCATACAGGAATGCAAATTCTTGTTCCTACAAATAAACTTGCCACTGATGTTTAACATAGTTCAAATCAGGGACTGCTCATGAGTTAACTATGATAAAGAATTATATTCAAATAACCAAGGCTAATCATAAGTTGTATCGTTATCAGTATGCACAAAACAAACCACATTTATATTTATGCCAGCAACAACACCCTGATTCCAAACACATGAAAGAAGAGGAACATAATCTAAAAAAGGTTGTTTCTCAACCAAACAGTCTTCTTTATTAATACAATAAAACAAAAGTTGTTCTGCCCCACAAAAGTCCTCCCTTCATCTCCGGAGGTAATATTTATGCAGAAGGAACTGATCCTCGGTCTTCCCTTAACCTTTCACCTCCCTCTTCTTTTCAATATACAAATCAGAATATACAATCGTAGAACAGTCGGTGTAACTGCTGACACGTAGAGGGCATATCTGTTGGATCGCTTCATTTCCTGTGGAAATGAATAGATGTTTATTAAAAGAGGATGAATGCATGTCATCCCTTCGCACCTATATTGAGCGGACTTTATTCCCTATCATTTCCTGAAGGAAATTGAAGACATTGTCCTCATCATCCCACATCTGGCATGATTGAAGGTGTGTTTGGAGGTAATAACATCTTGATGTCTTAGCATTGTGCTTCCTCTTGACATGGCATGTGCCTCCATTATGCACTATGGTGGTTCATATCCCTTTCTGTAGAATATGTCTTTGCAATATTCACACCGGTGGTGCAGAGATGTCAACTTGATATAAATCGCTTTTATCTGCTACGGGGTCCACTTGAACTCACTTGCAGAAATAATTGATATTCGCTATGATTACGAGAAATATGAAAAACATGCTTACAAACAAACCTTGCATTCAGCCATAGTTTCTATTTAATCTTGCAACGCAGAGAAACTATAATTATCAAACCACCGAACCTGTTGTGACATGTATTCTCGTTGCCCACAATATTCATTTTTACTCAAGGATTGCTTTGACAATGCTTCAAAAGTAGACCATTCACTCTACAGGATTTTCCTTTGAAAACTCAGACCACAACATTTTATCGAAATACATGGGAATACACGGTAAAACCCGTGGCCGCACCATAAGGTTGGACTTCAAATAATATACCCCTGAATCTATAATCATCATCAGGTCCGCTAATCGCATCGCATTGTATATTTAAGCCTTGGGCTCTGCCGATTGCGCTTTGCGATAGGCCAAACCCGAAATATATATGTGTCGTGGTTAATAATCCCATCGGGTCCGCTCATCGCATCGCGCCTTATGTTTAAGCCTTGGGCTCCACCGATTGCGATTTGTGATAGGCCGGACCTGAAATATATATGTGCCATGGTTAATAATGTCGGTGGTTCCGCCATATCGCATTGCGTTTTATATATAAACGTTGAACTCTGTCGATTGCGATTCGCAATTGGGGAGGCGGACCCGAAATATATATGTGTTGCGGTTAATAGTTCTGGTGGGTCCACCATATGGGATTTTCCTTTGAAAACCTGAACCACAACATTTTATTGAATACACAAGAAAACACGGGAAAACCCGCGGTCGGACCATAAGGTTAGACTTCAAAAATTATGTACCCGGACGTATAATTATCGTGGGGTCTGCTCATCGCCCCTTCACATATTGCATGGGCTTTACTTTCGTTGACTGCAGATTGCGATTAGAGATATGGGGGAAGTGGACCTGAAAATATATATATTGTGGTTAATGATCCTGGCAGGTTCGGTAGATCACAGTCTGCCCTATATACAAGCCTTGGACTTCGCCGAATGTGATATGCGATGGGCTATGGACCCGAAATAAATATGTGTTATGGTTGATAATGCCAGCAGGTCTGGTGTATCGTGGTGTACGTTAAGTATATCAGTGTTGATTGCGATAAGCGAAAAGGGTAAGTTACGCATGTTGTATAGTATTTCTATTATCAAAGCATTGATATAGAAATAAGGACGTGATGGGAGGTTTTGAGGGTTGAGTCCATATGCATCCATAGTAAAGAGTGGGGGGTGGTTATATGTGTGGGCATAGGGCACCATGAATATTTATGAGGATTGAAAGAGTCTTGATGAAGGATATGAATGAAGGGCTAGACTGGGTTATGACTGAATCATGCAGCAGAGATTTATTCAAGGGGGGTCTTGACCATTAAGAATTGAAGATTTGACTCGGCACAGAGTTAAAATCCCTGATATAAAAACAAATCATTCGGAGAAGTGAAAGATCAAACTTCTAGGGGACCCATTCAAATTTGCTACCAAGGCATGTTTTAATAGGGTGGTGGTTGTGGCCACAACAAATGGCGAACCGTTGGGCGAACCAGTTATCTCTGTTTCCAAATAAACCTTGGATCAACAGAACATCAGGGTGTTAAGATAAACTTGAAATGCAAACTGTATAGATGGACAGGCATGGGTTCCACTTCAACATTAATTGCTTCATGCGGGATAAAGACAAATAGCTTCTACTTACTTATAGGGTTTTGAAAGGCATTCTCCAATGGTCGTATTATGGGATTTATTGACCTTCCTTTACCTATTTTCTATTTTCAAAATCCTTTCGAGGCCATCACCGGTCTGTCAATACCTGTTTAGGTGTGTACTTCAGATCTTTATCGCTTATCAAACTTGATGTAGATATGTTTATCTTCACTTTATATAAGAATTTTAGTGCTATATTTCCTTATGATTGAATGGGGTGCAGTCATCGATCATGCCATATTTTTAAACTGCTTAAGCAAGGTTGGGCTTGTTGTGTTAGCCAGTACTCTGAGCCCAGCAATAGTCACTACTCCAACTTGCTTCCTAAACAACCTGTCCTTCCAGATTGGAACATGGACTCGACATTTCATTTTATTTTAAATAATTCCTTCCAGTTTCAAGCACAAGGACTAGAGAATAATTGGATTTGCCACAGGGTATATGACAGTGAGCTTAGCCCATGAAAGGAGGTTTACTTGTGAGGTTTTTTGCCTACGCTACGTGACTTAGCTCCCTAGAGCTTCTGCGTCGCGCCAGCGCTGCGTACGCCTGCTACAGAGTAGCTGCGGCCCTCCTGGCAGCCATGCCCAGTGATGGGGGTTCGGAACCCCACCCTCTCCCTCCTGAAGTCCTCGATTTTCAAAAAATGGTAGATGCATGCAGCAAATGTCCTCCCTCTACACAACAATAGAAATTTGTCAAGAAAAAAAACTGCATTCCCATGGTGGCCCTCCCTAAGGAAGAAAGTTGTCGCTTTGCATTGAATCTAGCCAATAGAGGGCTCATTGGGCAGTTCACCAGCCTCTGGCCATCGCCCAAATCTATTGAAGACTGGATCAAGAGAACTGGTCCCCTCTGATCAAGGAAGGAATCAAATCATATTTTGTAGGTAAACGCTTCTTTGTATTCGTGTTTGAATCAGTAGAAGATCGAAGTCTCATCTTTAAGAACGGGCCATATTTCATGGGGCCGTAGGGCTTATATTTAAATAAATGGTCTCCAGATTTTGATCTGACCCAGGATGTTCCTACTGCGGTTCCAGTGTGGGTGTGGCTCCCCCATCTTCCCCTGCATTGCTGGAGCCAGAAATCTCTCCAAATTATCGGCAACTCCCTTGGTAAATACATTGATCAGGCCACAAGGAAAGATCAGTACTCTTGTGCCCGAATATGCGTGGAAGTAGATCTGGAAGAAGGATTACCTGAAGCAATAAAACTCACAGTTGCTAGATGGTCCCATATTCAAGAGCTGGATTACGAGCAGATCCCCTTTAAATGTAGACACTGCCATGGCTATGGACACTTTGCAAAATACTACAAGAAAAAAGCTGAAGAGTAGAGTCACATCCCCAAGGGAGATCAATGGATCTCAGTCCAAAAACCTGGCCATGCAAAAGCAGTCGGGAAAGGATCCACAAAGGGGAATAACCAAGAAGAACCCAGCAATGATAATAGAACCCCTTAGGACCTGGAAGAGATCCCAATCCCCAAAGGAACCTCTCCACCAGATCCCCCAGAAACTGATCTGACTACTCCAGCATAGGTCGAAGATCCACATGCAAATAAAGACGGAGGCGGAGCTGCCTCGTCTGGTTCTCCTCAGGGCAGCCCCTCCATGCCTTCGTATGCAGATATAACAAAGAAGAAAAAAGTGCCAAAGCCCTCATACTCCTCAAAGGATGAGACCTATGAGAGACCCTTGAAGAAAACAAGCAGGAAGACCCACAAAGCAGTCAGGGAGGAGGAGGCAGAATGCCTAAAAATGCAAGGCAGCCAGTCCACAATAGAGATGACTATCGATAGAAATACTAGAGGAAGATCCACCAAGGGAGGAATCCCAAATCCCTCACCAGGTAAATAATGCGTATAGTCTCTTGGAACTGCAGAGGCCTAGGGACCCAACCAAAAATTGAAGCGGTCAAAGATCTGATGAAAATAGAACCCTCAGATATCCTCTTGCTCCAAGAGACCAAAATCGAAGGGCAAGCCCTTATGGATATCAACAAGTGTAATTGGAAGAAGAACGAAGGCATATCAGTTAGCTCAAGGGGAACTTTGGGAGGCGTTGCAACTCTTTGGTCTGAAGATCAGTTCCATCTGTTGAACTCCCATGAGACCCAACATTGGATCTTCACTGAGCTCAAGCACCTTGAAAGTAAGTTAACTATAGCCTTATTCAATCTCTATGTTCCTGTCATTTATGCTGAAAAAAGAGAATGCTGGAATACTCTCTCTAATTTCTTAGATCTCCACTCCCTAAACAACATCATCCTGGGAGGAGATCTCAACTTAGTCAGGAAGCCAAAGGAAAAAAGGGGGGGAAACAGTAGCAGAGATCAGTTGTTGCCTTTGGTAGAGGAATTAATGCAGCAGAGGGACCTGCTAGATTTTGCCCCGGTGAGAGGCAAATATACTTGGACCAACAATAGAATTGGGCCTGATCACATTGTTGCCCCATTGGATAGATTTCTAATCCAAAGCTCCCTGCTGCTGGAAAACCTCCTTATCTCATCAAATATTCTCCCCAATCTTTCCTCAGACCATAAGCCAATTCAACTCATTATGGCCCCTGAGGAAGACCTTGGCCCTATTCCCTTTAAATTTAGTCCTCTCTGGATTGAAAAAGCAGGTTTTCTGGACACTATCCAATTGGCTTGGGAAATCCCCATCAACGGATCCCCAAGCTATGTGTGGGAGCAAAAATTAAAAGCCACTAAAAAAGCCTTAAAAGAGTGGCTAAGGAAACTCCCCAACCCCTCTTCTCAACAGAGAAAAGATGAAGTTCAGCAACTGGAAACTTTGCAAATTGGAATGGAAGGTCTCCACATTACCCCTGAAATTTTAAACAAAAAGGAAGCTTATCAAAGAAATATCCATCAGGCATTTAGAAGGGAAGCAGAGTACTAGAGGCTCAAATCTCGTAGTCTATGGCTCAAGGCAGGAGATCGAAACACCTCGTTCTTCCATCGCCAGTATAAAGCCCACCTATCTCGAAACCACATCATTGAGATCAAGAATGAAGAAGGACAGATCTGCAACAAATTTGACCAAATTAAAATAGCAGCTGAAAACCATTTTAAAAACCTCTATGGTCCAGGGAATGAAGGCAGCATAGGAGACACTGAAGATCTCCTCTCCTATATTCCCCATCTCATCACCCATGAGGACAATCAGGCTTTACTGAAACCCTTATCTGAAGAAGAAATCATCAAGGTCATATGGGCAATGGAATCAGATAAGGCCCCTGGGCCAGACGGATTTACAATACACTTCTACAAAGTCTGCTAGGACATCATCAAAACATATCTGCTGAAAATAAGACAAGGTTTTTTTGGAAAAGCCAAGGTTGGGGGAGGCATCAACTCCACCTTTCTTGCTTTAATTCCAAAAGAGGCTAACCCGGAAACTTTCGGCAGGTTTAGGCCCATCTCTCTATGCAACGCCTCCTACAAAATCTTGTCCAAAATCATTGCAAACATAATCAAACCCCTACTTGACAAACTAATATCCAGCTCCCAAGGGGGGTTCGTCAAAGGCAGACACATCTTGGACAACGTCATTCAAGTGCAGGAAGCTATCCACTCTAGCAAACAGAGGAAAGAGAAGGGGATGTTGATCAAGCTTGACAAGGCTAATGCCTTCGATAGAGTCAACCACTCCTTTCTACTCCAAGTTCTCTGATCCTTTGGCTTCCCTACTCAGTTTATCAATCTCATTAAAGCATGCATCTCAAACTCTTGGATAGCTCCCATGGTCAATGGCCGCCCAACATCCTTCTTCCAAGCCCATCGTGGACTAAGGCAAGGTTATCCGCTCTCGCCTTTTCTGTATATACTCATGGCAGATACTCTCAGCAGGAAGCTGGCTGCAGAAATGAACACTGGTGGACTCCCAGGAATTCGAACTGCAAATGCTCTCAAGCCTACAAATCATGCTCTCTTTGCAGACGACTCCCTACTTCTAGGCGGAGCCTCTATTAGAATAGCAGCTAATTTCGACTTTGTTCTAAAAAGTTATTGCAAAGCCTCAAGAGCTGTGATAAATTACAGAAAGAGTTCGATCTATGGATGGAATGTAATTCAACACAATCTTAACACCATAGCCCAGATTCTTGGTTTTGAGTGCTTCGCCCATTGAGACAGCATCAAATACCTCGGCTTACCTCTCACATCTAGAGTCAACAACAGATCTCTGTGGCATGGCATCATTAGCAAAATTAAAGACAAGATCACCTCCTGGGGAGGTTACTGGCTCACCAAGGGAGGAAAAATTATCTTACTTAAATCCGTCTTATCTCCTCTCCCCATTTATCAATCCTCTTTCCTTCTTGCTCCGAAACACATAATGGAGCATATCTCTTTCCTAAGAGACTTTCTCTGGAAAGGAGGTAGAGGTAATCACAGTAAATTGCATTTGGCAAACTGGGATCTTGTGAAGCGGCCAATATTGGACGGAGGTCTACGGATTAGAGACCCTGCTTTATCTAATCTGGCACTTGGATGCAAGCTCCTTTAGAAAATCTATTCAGACCCCATACATCCTGTCAGTGAAACGCTCACCTCCAAATATGCGCAGGGGATCTCTCTTAGGCTTCTGTCAGCAAATAATACTCCCGCAGGCACACATACTTGGAATCTCTGTAGGAAATGTATCAGCAGCTTCAGGAATCACTTGTATGGCATACCTGGCAATGGGGAGAAAATCTTACTCTGGAAAGACCACATTATGAACAGCCCCCCTCTTAACTCCCACGAAGAAATTCGCGAGCTAAGAGAATGGCTCCACAGCACAGGTATACGAAAGTTGAATGACATCCCTGCGTGGGACATTAAAGGGAAATGGGTTGACTGGGAATTCCCTCCCGTGCCGGCGCAGCTCCACAATCATCTTGCACTGCTCAAAACGTTGTTCTCAAACGCAGCGCCGGTCCATTGCAACAGCACAGACAGATGGGGGTGGGGTGACTCCGGATCTTATGCTTCAGCTTTGGGTTACATTGCCCTACTGCCCAAAAAAGACAGACTTAGATCTCCAGCATTATGGAAACAAGTTTGGAACACCAATGGGTTACCCAAAGTCAACTTCTTTTTTTGGATTCTTATGCAGAATAAACAGCTCACAGGGGACAATCTGTCAAAACGAAATATCGCTAAGCCACATAGATGCGCAATGTGCAAAAACTCTGGAGAAAGAACCTCTCATCTGTTCATTGACTGTGATTTTTCCAAAGAAGTTTGGAAATTAACTCTACTTGGACTACACGCCTCCCCTCCCCAGCACAGTTTCGTGGCAGATCTCTTTACTGATTGGTTTCAATGTTATCCTCATAATATCCCCAACAATTCACTCTGGTTTCACATTTGGCTCTCCATCCCCAAATTTGTATGTTGGGAAATCTGGCTTGCCCGGAATGACTTGATCTTCAACAACTCTACTCGCTCTCCTGCTAAATCTACCTCTATTGCAAAAGCTTTTCTTCTTGAAACTGTCCTCCTGCATTCCCAAAAATCAGACTCCTCCCTCCTCCCCATAGAAAAGGCATGGCTAAACCTTCATAGCCCTCATCCCAAAAGCAAATCCCATTCCCTCCCCCTTCCCCTCCCCAATCCATCTTGGAAAATTAGAGAACCTGAAGCTTCCTTTCAATCTTGGTGGAAGACCCAAAACACAACTTCAATCTTTTTCGACGGTGCCTCCAAGGGAAATCCTGGGGTTGCGGGAGCTGGAGGAGTCATCTACTTCTCAGACAATTCCATAAAAGTTCGCTTTTGCTGGGGGCTTGGTATTCGCACAAACAATCACGCAGAGCTCCTTGCTCTCACAAAAGCCTGCCAAATTGTCCGTGATAAAGGCATCAAAGAATGCCAAGCATTCGGAGATTCCGAAATCCTCATTAAGAAGATCACCTTGGATGACCAGTTCAACAACGCCATTCTCAACAAGTCTCTGAAAAGGTTAAAGATAATTCTGCAAGATTTCACTTCCTTCAAAATATATCATATCCTCAGAAGTTTGAATAGTGAGGCGGATGAAATGGCAAACAAAGGATGTCTCATAGCACCGGGATCTCTCAACATCAATGATAAAAGCTCTATCCCATATTGTATTCCTTAATTCAAGCGCAAAATTGAACAAGAAACATTTAGATGCAAGGAAAAGCTATGTAAAGACAGTTGATTAGGCTTAGGCCCAACCATACTTCAAATAATAAATTATACCTGTTACAGTTTAAAAAAAAAAAGAAAAAAAAAAGGAGGTTTACTTGTAGATGACAGGTATTGGAAGACTTAGTGTGGTGGATGGGACCAATGGAGAATAATTGCAAACCTTACAAGCATGTATAAGCTATATCTGAGTGGGATTTTAAAAATGCAGCATTCTGCCATACCAGTCCAGATGTGGTTACACATTTTTTCGTTTTAAAAAGATGCCCCTACATGCTCCAGGTATCCAGGTTATCAACAGATCCTACCTAGTTCTTCCCAACAGATGCTAATGAGTGGCTTTGATTTGAATTCCACCACTGATTTTCCAGTTCTCATGGACTCATTGAAATTTTGCTTGATTTGCAAGGTAACGATGAATTTAGGATTGGTAGACTCATCATCAGGTTACTGAGGGAGGCAAAAAGCTGAAGGTGGGGAATGAGGGCAATCTGAAGAGAGTTATAAAGGTGAAAACGAGACTGAAGGACCGAAATCAATTGGCTGAAAAGGACTGAAATTCAGAAGGAAAATAAACTTTGTGTAAAACAGGAAAATAAACTTTGTGTAAAACAGGAAAGGACGAGATGAAAATGTAACTAAGCTAACAGAAAAAATAAAATGAATCCTAACCTACTCAAGAGGTAACCACCATGTGGTGGCTACAGGAAGTATCTCTTAAGATGTTGGCCATTAACGGGGAGTTTTTCAGTTTCTCCGTAAAGTTTCCAATCTGTAAGTTCCCTGACCAATTTTCTCCTCAACTTGGAACGGGCCTAGCCATAAGTGTTGGAATTTTGTGTGTTTACCTTTTGGCTCACTCAGCTTGTCCCATTTCAAGACTAGCTATCCTACTTGGTAATCTTTATCTCCTGCCAAATGATGATCGAACCATCTCTTTACAATCATTTGGTGATTTCTAAATTTACTTCTGGCTTTATCTCTCAATTCCTCCAACCTCACCAGTTGGTTGATCCTTTTTTGAAGTAAGGTTGAAGGTGTCCCTCTCGAAGCTTGGGAGAGTTGTACAGCGGGAAGGGTAACGTCAAGAGGCAAGATATCTTCCTGTCCGTAAACGAGGAAGTATGGGGAGTTTCCTAATGTTAATTTTGGGGTGACCCTATCAGCCCAGAGGGTGTTTGTTAGAGCACTGTGCCAATTCCTCTGGTGTCGGTGACAGATTTATGGATTATGCGGATGAGATTTTTATTTGAGGACTCTGCAACTCCATTTCCCTGGTGGTAATAGTTTGATGCATACCTTATGTGAATTGATTTATCAATAGCAAATTCAATCAATTTTAGTGATGAAAAGTAAGAAGCATTGTCAAGTATGAGAGCGTCAGGGATGCGAAACCTATTGATAATAAATTTCTCAATAAATGATATTACCTAGTCTTTGTTTACCTTCTGAAGCGGGATGGCTTCGGTCCATCTGGTGAAGTATTCAGTCGCCTTGAGTATATACTTATGTTGTTGTGAAGAGTTCGGAGTGATCTCACCTATGACATCTGGGCCCCATTGTTGGATGAGCGATAAATCACAATATGCTTGAGGGGAACAGTTGGCTTTCTTTCTCGTCCTATGACAGTTTGACATACCTTGCGTTTCCGAGCGTAGGCATGCAAGTCTCTGAACACTATGTGCCAATAATATCCAGCTCTTAATATTTCGTGAGCAGCGGTCTCTCCACCATAGTGACCACCTGCTGGGCCGTCGTGAATTTCTTTCAAGACATGATTGGCATCATCCCTTTCCAAACACCTCAGCCAAACTCCATCATAATTTTTTCTGTATAATGTGTCATTAGCCAAGTGATACTGATTAGACTTCAATCTGAGTGCTCTCCTTCGTGATGCACCCATGTGTTCAGGACATGATCCCTGTGTTAGATACAAACATATGTCATAATACCACGACTCAGGATCCAAAATGGGTTATGATGTTTCACGCTCACACATCAGCGTCACATTAATCCATAGGGGCTCCTCCCCGAATTCTACTTGTGCATTTTTCACACTCTTCGCTTCTGGTTCTTCGGGTGCCCCTTCTTTATCCGCCAAGGCTTCTGCTACTAGCCTACACAATCCCTACCCTCGAACTATCTTCGTCAGCTTAATCTCAAGGTCCAATTCTTGAAGTGTGGTTATCTAATTCCCTCTCCCTTCACCCATTTCTTTCTGCATGAAGAGGGCTCTTACAGCAGGATGGGGAACGATTACTTTAGTCCTTGCCTTTAATAAATAAGGGCGGAAGTGTTTTACGGCTTTAAAAACTGCAAAGCCTTGTTTCTCCACGTCTAGGTAGTTCAGTTCTGCTCCCTGAAGATTAGAGCTCATATATGAAATGGGGACTTCGTTGCCATCACCATTTTTTTAGTGAGGATTGCAGCATATGAAACATCAGAAGCAAAAGTGTACAAGAAGAATTCGTTGTCGAAATTGGGGCTGACCAACGCAAGATCTTCTGCGATGGCCTCCTTAATTTGCTGAAATGATTTCTTAGCTTCATTGCCCCACTTATACACAACGTCTTTCTTCATCATTAGCTGCATGGGAAGCACTATTTTTCTGAAACCTGAGACAAATTTCCTAATGAAATTAATCTTCCCGAAGAAATATTGCATTGCCCTTTTATTTGCAGGGGGTTGTATTCTCATGATGGTCTCTATTCTTTTAGGACTAATAACAATCCCTTCTTTAGAGAGGATTGACCCAGTAGTTTCCCTTTTGTAACTGCAAATACGTTCTTCTTCAGATTCAACGATATTCCGTATCTTCGACATCTTTCGAAAATCTATTTCAGGTGGTAGATATGATCCCTTTTTTGATATGAATACACAATAATGTCATCCATGTACACTACTATCGATCTGTTAATCAATCCTCGGAAAGCTATGTCCATAGCCCTCTGGAATGTGGCACCCACATTAATAAGTCCAAAAGGAATTTTACGATATGCATAAGTGCCCCATTTAGTGTTGAAGTTTGCCTTAAGCTGATCCCCATTAGATACCAACACCTAATTATATCCTCAAAACCCATCTAATAAGGGCAACATTTCAGACCCAGAAACACACTGAAGAATGTGTTCCATAGAAGGGATAGGGTAGTTATCTTTCTGCGATGCTTTGTTAATGTTTCTGAAATCAATACATAGCCTGATGTCTCCATTTTTCTTTCTTACTGCCATGAGATTGGCTACCCAATGGGTATGTCTAACCAGAAAAATGATTTTAGCATCCAGCATTTTGTTCAATTGTTTCTTCACCAACGGTTCTAGGCTTGGATACATCTTACGAAGCTTTTGTTGGTAGCGCTTAGCCTCATTTTCCAAAGGAATTACATGCTGCATAATGCTGGTACCAAAGGTTTTTAAGTCGCCATATGTCCATGCAAAGATGTCCTCATACTCTTTAACAGCTTAACAAATGCAGCCTTTTCTTGTGGAGAGCACCCCAAGCCCAAATTAACAGTTTTGGTGTCTTCTTTGGTTCCAAGGTTGATCGATTCATACTTCATGGATGAGCTATGGATTTTACGGTTAATTGGCTTCTTAAATTTATCATGCAGGTCATACAAGTGCTCCATCTTGACAACTGACTTGGGAATTGTATTGGACTGATCTTTTTCCTCATCTCCACTCCCATTCATAAGCCTGTCATGCTTTTTTTCATCAATGAGTGCATTTTTTAATGTCTTCTCGCAATGCAGGAACTTAAGGATTTGCTCGTCACCTTCGAATACCTGAAAATTTGAGATGTTATCAGGTATGGATGGTCTAAAAATTAATTCAACATAATATTTATTCTTGTTTAACCTAAGGTCGAGCAAGAGTTTTGAAGCCATACTAGCCATCAGATTGGCATCTTGGTTTTGCTCTCGAGGTATGTATGTGATATTAAAAGAATCAAAACTGTCAATTAAGCTCCATACCTCATGTTGATATCTTACCAGGTGTGGCGAATTGCAATGTATCCTTTTCCTTACCTGGTCCACAATTATCTGTGACTCACTAAAAACTTTAAGATTTTTTACCTTGATATCAATGGCTTTCTTCAGGCCCTGCAGCAAGCCTTCGTATTCTGCCATGTTGTTGTTGCATGCGAACTCCAACCAGCTGGCCATTAGATGTTGGTTCCCTTGCAGGTCAATGAGAATGCTCCCAGCACCTACACCTTCAAGGCAGTTAAAGCCATCAAAATAGAGTGTCCAAAATATAGAATCTAATGTTACATCAATTGAACTACTTTCTACGAAATTAGTCCTATCATATACTATAATACAAGATAATTCTTCAGTTGGATTGCAGGGGAGGGCTTCCCACTGTGTGTTTATTGCAGTTTCTTCAATTGTCTCTGCATGGAATTCTCCAAACTAGGTTTTCATGGCACAAACATTGAAACTATAATTCCCAAGGATAGAGCTAGTAAACATTACAAGTTCATTGGGGTTGTTTAGTTCCATCACCACATACTTCATGTATCTTTCTCGATCAACTCTCAGCATATCACCTTTTCCCTTTTGAGGCAACAAGAGATGGGACCAATCAGTTGAGAAATATCCATTCAGTTTTGTTGACCAGTCCCTACTAAGCAGCATTCCATAAGCCTTGGGTATGTCAACTACCACTATGTCAATGACTTGTGTGTACTATGGTTTGGGAGCCATCCGAATTATCACATCTTTCAATTCTCCAATTACTTTCACATTCGTTTTGTCCAGTTGCATAATTCAAGTTCCAGTTTTCTCAGGTATTGCATGAAGTCTTTTAGCAATAGCCTAAGGCTTAACAGTGGACGAGGCACTGAAATATACCAAGCAATTGTATACGTTCATGTTGAAGATTTCAAATGTGATAAGGAAAGGCGGAGCCATGTATTTTAATTTCCTTCCTATCATGGTTGCACTGACATCTTAGGTGGTTCGATTCATCATTGACAGAGTGGCTTCCATGGTTGATGGTGTTTGGGCTGTACTGGGGGTACTAACAGGTATGGATGCCGACTTATTGGTTTGGCAACTCGGATTGGTGGGATATTTGCAATTTCGTTCATTTATAGCTTTCAAAAGGAGATCTCTTTGCTGCGTTAACTTTAACAAACTGAAGTATGTGATATTAGCTCGAGATTTCTTAAGATCGTCCACAATGTTGTAATCAATATTATAAATAGGGTAGGGCAGAGTAAACATACCTGTTTTTCCATTCTTAGCTAGGAGTTTACCATTTTGAGTCGCCTTCATTGCAGTCGGAGATGTATTATCTTTCTGTGGATAGTTCACAACTAGAGTACTCTTGGAATCACCACTAGGTCTACCTTTCTCAACAGGAACTTTAGGAGTGGATGCCTTCAAAGGGCGAACATCTTTCTTTGTCTACCCTACAGGATTCATCACGCTTGCAAGTTGGCCTTTACTTCATGTGTGGATTTCATTAGTATGGATTTCTGTTGTACTATCTCCTTCATCGTCATCGTTCTCATTTGTATAGAAATCCCACGATACATTGATTTGAGATTTTGCATCCACATACTCTTCTACTTGGTATTATTCCTCATTTTCTTGTTTTGGCTCCAACTCCACTATAGGTTCTTCTTTGTTAAGGAGTGATCCGATAAGAGCCATCTCTTCCATATTTAAATTCCCTTCATTGGCTAGCGTCGGCAACACAAGTTGACCATGACCACCTTTTGTCTTCTTATGATAGAAAGGTTTGAAAGGTTTTCTATTGTTATAATCTCCTCCATTCCCACTTGTACTCTCTCCAAAATTCCTTTTCATATCGATGACGGTGTTCGTCAATTTCTTAATGATCCAATGCAAACCTTCCACATCTGTGGTGTCCCTTTCTTTGACCTCAAACACTTTGTTATCACTCCCATTATTCTTCTTGGATGACTGAGAGGCTTTCTTTCCTTTGGTCATATGATGACATGTTGTGAGACTGATCATTTCATTCTCAACTTTTATCGCTTCATCGATAGCACCTTGTAAGTTTTGTGTGTTACTTCTCTTGACCCACATTGCAGTAGGGACAGGGAGAGTAGTGATATAGAATTCCATGAGCACCTCATCAGTAGGTCTAGCGTTAGTCGGGATTCTGTTGAACAAAGTGTTGAACCGGATGTTAAAATCCTTGACCTTCTCTTTGGTGTCCATTTGCAAACAGGATAGTTCTAAAACTAAGGCCACAGGTGTTTTGTCATCGCCAAACTTGTCTAAGAAGGCCTGCTGAAAGGCACCCCATGAGGTGATCGATCCTATTCTCAAGCTAAAGTACCATGTGGAGGCCGCACCAATTAGAGTAAAAGGGAACAAGCGACATACCACATCCTCATCGGCTACCCCCAACATGCGCGTGGCTAGGAAGAAAGAGTGAATATGATTATCAACAGTGTCTCCCCTCTCAGGGTCGAATTTAGGCAATACTCTTTCTACATTCTTGAGTAAGGCATGCTGCGACCCAGGCACCGCTACAGCATCCTGTGCAAGCCAGGGAGGGAGTGCTCCAGAAGGAGGTGGGAGTTGATTCCCACCCGAAGGAGGCAGTAGAAGCAGATTCCCACTTGGAGGGGGCAGTAGAGGCGGATTCCCACCTGGAGGGGGAACGTTAGCCATATTATGGATAGGGAGGTTCTGGTTGAAGGTTTCCCCTGGGTATTCTTCGTTAGGATTTTCCAAATTGAACCAGGGATCAACTTCAGAGGGGGAATCCTCAGGAATTTCTTTCCAAGGAGTGTCGATACTTTGCAAAGAATCTAGCACAATATCTTCAAGAGAAGGGGCTGCAGATGTCTCTTCGCCTATGGGAAGGATCCTTGGCTTCCTTTTAGTTGTCAGAGGTAAAGAATGAAAGATGGGAAGCTGAGATAGGGAGCGAGCGTATGCATGAGTAAACACTCTGAGTGGTTGTTTCTAAATGACAAGATACTCCCACAATCTCTCTTCTTTGGGTGACCCAGACACGGGACTAAGAGGGATCTATGTTTCTTCGAAATGAGGCTTTTCCAAATGGGAGGAAGGGTCTTTTCAACCTTTACAATCCATGCACTAATCTTTTCAAATCCATGCACGACATTTATAAATGAAATCATGTAAAGCTGTGGACAGCGGTTCAGGCCCTCCTTCTAGCGCCAAATTATTGTCATAGCGAATTTTCACTATGCCAACAAAGGGAAACTAACTCAATCGCAAGGCCCAATTAGATCTGCTTTCATTTGGAGTGGCTAGTTCCAATGGGTTTTAAAGGGTCCCATAAACTGTTATAGGTGTTGAAAGATTTTTTCTTGAAGGAAGACTTCAATTAAATCAACAAAAGAAACGGCTAACCTATATGTATCAAATCCTATCTGTGCTAATTCTAACTACTCTAATCTATCCTGCAAGGGCATAACAAAATAGATTAAACATCATGCATAGATTCCAAGTCCAAATGAATCAATTATTGAGTTCACGGATGAACAAGGTTGTATTAAAGCTTAATTGCAATCTAATTTCCCACAGGAATGCACATTCCTGTTCCTACAAATAAACTTGCAACTGATGTTTAACATAGTTCAAATCAGGGACTGCTCATTAACTATGATAAAGAATTATATTCAAATAACCAAGGGTAATCATAAGCTGGATCATTATCAATATGCACAAAACACATGAAGAGAAAAGAACATAATCTAAATATATATATATATATATATTATATATATATATATATATATATATATATATATATATTATATATATCTTTCTTTACCAAACAATCTTCTTTATTAATACAACAACAAAAAAAGTTGTTTTGCCCAAAAAAAGTCCTCCCTTCATCTCCGGAGGTAATATTTATGCAGAAGGAACTGACCCTTGGTCTTCCCTTAACCTTTCACCTCCCTCTTCTTTTCAATATACAAATCAGAATATACAATTGTAGAACAGTCAGTGTAACCGCTGACACGTAGAGGGCATATCTGCTGGAGCGCTTCATTTCCTATGGAAATGAACAAACGTTGATTAAAGAGGATGATTGCGTGTCATCCCTTCCACCTGTATTGAGCAGATGTATTCCCTATCATTTCCTGAAGGAAATTGAAGACACCATGCTCATCATCCCACATCTGGCATGATTGAAGGTGTGTTTGGAGGAAATAAAATCTTGATTTATCAGTGTTATGCTTCCTCTTGACATGGCACGTGCCTCCATTATGCACTATGGCGGTTCATATCCCTTTCTGCAGAATATGTCTTTTTAATATCGACACTGATGGTGCAGAGGTGTCATCTTGATATAAATCAAATTTATCCGCTACCGGGTCCACTCAAACTCGCCTACAGAAATAATTCATATTAGCTATGATTACGAGAAATATGACAAACATGCTCACAAACAAACCTTGCATTCAACCACAGTTTCTACTTAATATTGCAACGCAGAGCAACTATAATTATCAAACCACTGAACCTGTTGTGACACATATTCTCGTTGCCCAAAATATTCATTTTACTCAAGGATTGCTTTGACAATGCTTCAAAAGCAGACCATTCACTCTACGGGATTTTCTTTGAAAACCTGGACCACAACATTTTATCAAAATACATGGGAATACACGGGGAAACCCGCGGCTGCACCATAAGGCCAGACTTCAAATAATATACCCCTGAATCTATAATCATCGCCGGGTCTGCTAATCGCATCGCGCCCTATGTTTAAGCCTTGGGCACTGCCAATTGCGCTTTGTGATAGGCCGGACCCGAAATATATATGTGTCGTGGTTAATAATCCGATCGAGTCCACTCATTGCATCGCATGTTTAAGCCTTGGGCTCTTCCGATTGTGATTTGCAATAGGCCGGACCTGAAATATATATGTGCCACGATTAATAATGCCGGTGGGTCTGTCATATCGCATCGCATTTTATATATAAACGCTGAACTCTGCTGATTGTGATTCGTGATTGGGGAGGCAGACTCGAAATATATGTGTGTTGCGATTAATAGTTCCGGTGAGTCCGCCATATGGGATTTTCCTGTGAAAACCCGGACCATAACATTTTATCGAATACACAGGAAAACACGGGAAAACCCACAGCCGAACTTCAAAAATTATGCACCCGGGCATATAATTATCATCAGGTCTACTCATCGCCCCTTCGCATATCGCATGGGCTTTACTTTCGCCGACTGTCGATTGCGATTAGCGATATGGGGGAAGTGGACCCGAAAATATATATATTGTGGTTAATGATCTTGGCGGGTCCGCTAAATCGCGGTGCGCCCTAGATACAAGCCTTGGACTCCGCCAATTGCGACATGTGATGGGCTCTGGACCCAAAATAAATATGTGTTATGGTTGATAATGCCAGCGGGTCCAGTGTATCGTGGTGCGGATTAAGTATATTAGTGTTGATTGCGATAAGTGGAATGGGTAAGTTATGCATGTTGTATATTATTTCTATTATCATAGCATTGATATAGAAATAAGGACGCGATGGGAGGTTTTGAGGGTTGAGTCTGTTAGAAAATTATATATTACAGAGCAATGGAACACATAGAATATTGCATAAATATAAACACATAAAACCAGAGAGACATAGATATACGTGGTTCACCCAGTTTGGGCTACGCCCACCCCGAACAGCTAGTCCTTCCTTTCTATTATCCAGCAAAATGAAGAGACACAACCTACAACAGATCCATTGTAATATCCTTTGTTTTCTCTCACAGTCTCACCTCTCTATTTCTCGCTCAGAGAATACACATCTATTACACAGCCTCAATACAATGCCCTCATACAAAGGGAGGGGTTGCTTTCTAGGGCAAAAAACCCTAAACTAAACACAAGTTCTACCGTCAAATCATCTGCCTAATGAACGGCCCAGATTGACTAGAAATTACTATACTTTTACAATGCAAATTTACATCTATTTTTAGCTTCGGGGGCGCTGCCCCCAAAACCCCCACT
>APFE030103471.1:104669-117914 GCA_000404065.3 Pinus taeda | reverse complement strand
GGGGCGTTGCCCCCGAAACCCCCGCTGGCCCCCGGACCCCCCAGCCGGGGGGGATCGACCCCCCTGAACCCCCGCAGGGGGGACAAGTCCCCCTCGCACCCCCCCGCATGGAGGGGTGTGCAAACTTCCTGGGGTATACATCCCACTGAAACAAAGACCTCTAAATAATCATGCTCCACACCCAATAGAGTCCATATGCATCCATAGTAAAGAGTGGGGGGTGGTTATATATGTGGGCATAGGGCACCATGAAGATTTATGAGGATTGAAAGAGTCCTCATGAAGGATATGAATGAAGGGCTAGACTGGGTTATGAATGAATCATGCAGCAGAGATTTATTCAAGGGGGGCCTTGACCATTAAGAATTGAAGATTTGACTCAGCATAGAGTTAAAATCCCTGATATAAAAACAAATCATTCGGAGAACTGAAAGATCAAACTTCTAGGGGACCCATTCAAATTTGCTACCAAAGCATGTTTTAGTAGGGTGGTGGTTGTGGCCACAACAAATGGCGAACCGTTGGGCGAACCAGTTATCTCTGTTTCCAAATAAACCTTGGAACAATAGAACATCAGGGTGTTAAGATAAACTTGAAATGCAAACTGCATAGATGGATAGGCATGGGTTCCACTTCAACATTAATTGCTTCATGTGGGATAAAGACAAATAGCTTCTACTTACCGATACGGTTTTGACAGGCATTCTCCGATGGTCGTATTATGGGATTTATTGACCTTCCTTTACCTGTTTTCTACTTTCAAAATCCTTTCGGGGCCATCATGGTCTGTCAACACCTATTTAGGTGTGTACTTCAGCTCTTTATCACTCATCAAACTTGATGTAGATATGTTTATCTGCACTTTATATAATAATTTCAGTGCTATATTTTCATATGATTGAATGGGGCACAGTCATGGATCATGCCATATTTTTAAACCTCTTAAGCAAGGTTGGGCTTGTTGTGTCAACCGGTACTCTGAGCCCAGCAACAGTCCCTACTCCAACTTGCTTCCCAAACAACCTGTCCTTCCAGATTGGAACAAGGACTTGACATTTCATTTTCTTTTAAATAAGTCCTTCCAGTTTCAGGCACAAGGACTAGAGCACAATTGGATTTTCCACAGGGTATATGACAGTGAGCTTAGCCCATGAAAGGAGGTTTACTTGTAGATGACAGGTATTGGAAGACCTAGTGTGGTGGATGGGACCAATGGAGAATAACTGCAAACCTTACAAGCATGTATAAGCTAGGTCTGAGTGGGATTTTTAAAATGCAGCGTTCTGCCATGCCAGTCTAGTTGTGGTTACACATTTTTTCGTTTTAAAAAGATGCCCCTACATGCTCCAGGTATCCAGGTTATCAACAGATCATACCTAGTTCCCAACAGATGCTAATGAGTGGCTTCAATTTGAATTCCACCATTGATTTTCCAGTTCTCACGGGCTCATTGAAATTTTGCTTGATTTGGAAGGTAATGATGAATTTAGGATTGGCAGACCCATCAGCAGGTTACTAAGGGAGGCAAAAAGCTAAAGGTGGGGAATGAGAGCAATTTGAAGATAGTTATAAAGGTGAAAATGAGACTGAAGGACCGAAATCAATTGGCTGAAAAGGACTGAAATTCAAAACAAAAATAAACTTTGCGTAAAACAGGAAAGGACAGGACGAAAATGTAACTAAGATAACAGCAAAAATAAAATGAATCCTGACCTACTCAGGAGGTAACTACCATTTGGTGGCTATAGGAAGTATCTCTTAAGATGTTGGCAATTAACAGGGAGTTTTTCAGTTTCTCCCTGTAAAGTTTTCAATCTGTAATTTCCCTGACCAATTTTCTCCTCAACTTGGAAGGGGCCCAGCCATAAGTGTTGGAATTTCGTGTGTTTACCTTTTGGCTCACTCAGCTTGTCCCATTTCAAGACTAGCTATCCTACTTGGTAATCTTTATCTCCTTCCAGATGACGATCAAACCATCTCTTTAGAATCATTTGGAGATTTCTAAATTTATTTCTGAATTTATCTCTTAATTTCTCCAACCTCACCAGTTGGTTGACCCTTTTTTGAAGTAAGGTTGAAGGGGTCCCGCTCGAAGCTTGGGAGAGCTGTAAAGAGGGAAGGGTAATGTTAGGAGGCAAGATAGCTTCCTGTCCATAGACGAGGAAGTATGGGGAGTTTCCTAATGCTACTTTTGGGGTGACCCTGTCAGCCCAGAGGGCGTTTTTTAGAGCATTGTACCAGTTCCTCTGGTTGTCGGCGACAGATTTACGGATTATGCAGATGAGGTTTTTATTTGAGGACTCTGCAACTCCATTTCCTTTGGGGTAATAGTTTGATGCATACCTTATGTGAATTGATTTATCAATAGAAAATTTAGTCAATTTCAGTGATGAAAAGTAAGAAGCATTGTCAAATATGAGAGCGTCAAGGATGTGAAACCTGTTGATAATAAATTTCTCAATAAATGATATTACCTCGTCTTCATTTTCCTTCCGAAGCGATATGGCTTCGATCCATTTGGTGAAGTAGTCAGTCACTGTGAGTATATACTTATGTTGTTGTGAAGAGTTTGGAGTGATCTCGCCTATGACATCTAGGCCCCATTGTTGGAACGGGCGATAAATCATAATGGGCCTGAGGAGAATGGTTGGCTTTATTTCTCGTCTTGCGGCAGTTTGACATACCTTGCATTTCCGAGCGTAGGAATGCGAGTCTCTGAACATTATGGGCCAATAATATCCAACTCTTAATATTTTGTGAGCAGTGGTCTCTCCGCCATAGTGGCCACCTGTTGGGTCGTCGTGCATTTCTTTCAAGACATGATCGGCATCATCCCTTTCCAAACACCTCAGCCAAACTCCATCATAATTTTTTCTGTATAATGTGTCATTGGCCAAGTGATACTGATTAAATTTCAATCCAAGCACTCTCCTTCGTGATGCATCCATGTGTTCAGGACATGATCCCCGTGTTAGATAAAATCGTATGTCGTAATACCATGACTCAGGATCCAAAAGGTGTTCCAACGTTTCATGCTCACACATCAGTGTCTCATTAATCCATAGGGCCTCCTCCCTAAATTCTACTTGTGCATTTTTCATGCTTTGTGCTTTTGGTTCTTAGGGTGCCCCTTCTTTATCTCCCAAGGCTTCTACTGCTAGCCTACATAATCCCTGCCCTCGAACTATCTTCGTTGACTTAATCTCGAAGTCGAATTCTTGAAGTGCGGTTGTCCAATTCCCTCTTCGTTCACCCATTTCTTTCTACATGAAGAGGGATCTTACAGCAGGATGGGGAACGATTACTTTAGTCCTGGCCTTTAATAAATAAGGGCGGAAGTGTTTTACGGCTTTAAAAATCGCAAAGCTCTGTTTCTCTGCGTCTGGCTAGTTCAGTTCTGCTCCCTGAAGATTAGAGCTCGTTTAAGAAATGGGGACTTTGTTGCCATCATCATTTTTTTGAGTGAGGATTGCGGCATATGAAACATCAGAAGAAAAAGTGTACAAGAAGAATTTGTTATCGAAATTGGGGCTGACCAATGCAGGAGCTTATGTGATGGCCTCCTTAATTCGCTGAAATGATTTCTTAGCTTCATCGCCCCACTTATACACAATGTCTTTCTTCATCATTAGCTACATGGGACGCACTACTTCTGCGAAACCTGAGACAAATTTCCTAATGAAATTAATCTTCCCAAAGAAAGATTGCATTACCCTTTTATTTGCAGGGGATTGTATTCTCATGATGGTCTCTATTCTTTCAGGATCAATAACAATCCCTTCTTTAGAGAGGATATGACCCAGTAGTTTCCCTTCTGTAACTGCGAAGACGCTCTTCTTGGGATTCAACGATATTCTATATCTTTGGCATCTTTCGAAAATTTGTTTCAGGTGGTAGATATGATCCCTTTTGTGATATGAATACAGAGTAATGTCATCCATGTACACTACTACTGATTTGTTAATCAATCCTTGGAAAGCTATGTCCATAGCCCTTTGGAATGTGGCCCATTTAGTGTTGAAGGTTGTCCTAAGTTGATCCCCATTAGATACCAACACCTGATTATATCCTAAAAACCCATCTAATAGGGACAACATTTCAGACCCAGAAATGCACTGAAGAATGTGTTCCATAGAAGGGACATGATAGTTATCTTCTGTGATGCTTTATTCAGGTTTCTGAAATCGATACATACCCCGATGTCTCCATTTTTCTTTCTTACTGCCACGAGATTGGATACCCAGCAGGTGTGTTTGACTGGAAAAATGATTTTAGCATCCAACATTTTGTTCAATTCTTTCTTCACCAACGGTTCTAGGCTTGGATGCATCTTGAGAAGCTTTTGTTGGTAGGGCTTAGCCTCCTTTTCCAAAGGAATTACATGCTACATAATGTTGGTATTAAATGTTTTTAAGTCGCCATATGTCCATGCAAAGATGTCCTTGTACTCTTTAAACAGCTTAACAAATGCAGCCTTTTCTTGTGGAGAGCAACCCAAGCCCAAATTAACAGTTTTGGGGTCTTCTTTGGTTCCAAGGTTGATCGATTCATACTTCATGGATGAGCTACGGATTTTACGGTTAATTGGCTTCTTAAATTTATCATGCAGGTCATACAAGTGCTCCATCTTGACAACTAACTTGGGAATTGAATTGGACTGATCTTTTTACTCATCTCCACTCCCATTCATAATCATGTCATGATCTTTTTCATCAATTAGTGCATTTTTGAATGTCTTCTCACAATGCAGGATCTCAAGGATTTGCTCGTCACCTTCGAATACCTGCCAATTTGAGATGTTATCAAGTACGGATGGTCTAAAAATTAATTCAGCATAATATTTATTCTTGTTTAACCTAAGGTTAGGCAAGAGTTTTGAAGCCATACTAGCCATCAGATCAGCATCTCGATTTTTCTCTCGAGGTATATATGTGATATTAAAAGAATCAAAAATGTCAATTAAGCTCCATACCTCATGTTGATATCTTACCAGGTGTGGCGAATTGCAGTGTATCATTTTCCTTACCTGGTCCACAATTATCTGTGACTCACCAAAAACTTTAAGATTTTTTACCTTCATATCAATGGCTTTCTTCAGGCCCTGCAGCAAGCCTTCGTATTCTGCCATGTTGCTGGTGCATGCGAACTCCAACCGGTTGGCCATCAGATGTTGGTTCCCTTACGGGTCAATGAGAATGCTCCCAGCACCTACACCTTCAAGGCACTTAGAGCCATCAAAATAGATTGTCCAAAATATAGAATCTAATGTTACATCAATTGAACTACTTTCTACGAAATTAGTCTTATCATCTACTATAATACAGGATAATTCATCAGTTGGATTGCAAGGGAGGGCTTCCCACTGTGTGTTTATTGCAGTTTCTTCAATTGTCTCTGCATGGAATTCTCCAAAACAGGTTTCCATGGCATAAACATCAAAACTGTAATTCCCAAGGATAGAGCTGGTAAACATTACAGGTTCATTAGGGTCGTTTAGTTTCGTCACCACATACTTCATGTATCTTTCTCAATCAACTCTCAGCATATCACCTTTTCCCTTTTGAGGCAGCAAGAGATGGGACCAATCAGTTGAGAAATATCCATTCAGTTTTGTTGACCAGTCCCTACTAAGCAGCATTCCATAAGCCTCGGGTATGTTGACTACCACTATGTCAATCACTTGTGTGTACTGTGTTTTGGCAGCCATCCAAATCAGCACATCTTTCAATTCTCCAATTACGTTCACATTCATTCTGTCTAGTTGCATAATTCGAGTTCCAGTTTTCTCGGGTATTGCATGAATTC
Source organism: Pinus taeda (assembly GCA_000404065.3). Lineage (NCBI taxonomy): Eukaryota > Viridiplantae > Streptophyta > Pinopsida > Pinales > Pinaceae > Pinus > Pinus taeda. Next base: position 112,109 of record APFE030103471.1, on the reverse strand, counting down.
CTTTAGCAACAGCGTAAGGCACAAAAGTGGACGAGGCACTGTAATCTGCCAAGCAATTGTATATGTTCATGTTGAAGATTTCAAATGTGATAAGGAAAGGTGGAGTCATGGATTTTGATTTCCTTCCTATCATGGCTCCACTGACATCTTGGGGGGTTCGGTTCATCTTTGACAGAGTGGCGTCAATGGCTGATGGCATTTGGGTTGTACTAGGGGTACTAATAGGTCTGGATGTTGACTTATTGGTTTGGCTACTCAGATTGGTGGGAGATTCGCAATTTCGTTCATTCATAGCTTTCAAAAGGAGATCTCTTTGCTACGTTAACTTTAACAAATCGAAGTATGTGATATTAGCTCGAGATTTATTAAGATCGTCCACACTGTTGTAATCAATATTATAAATAGGGTAGGGCAAAGTAAACATACATGTTTTTCCATTGTTAGCTGGGAGTTTACCATTTTGAGTCGCCTTCGTTGCAGTCGGAGATGTATTATCTTTTTGTGGATAGTTCACAACTGGAGTACTCTTCGAATCACCACTAGGTCTACCTTTATCAACAGGAACTTTAGGAGCGGATACCTTCAAAGGGCGAACATCTTTCTTTGTCTGGTCTACAGGCTTCATCATGCCCACAAGTGGCCCATTACTTCGTGTGTCTATTTCATTAGTGTTGATTTCCTTCGTACTATCTCCTTCACCATCATCGTTCTCATTTGTATAGAAATCCCACGATACATTGATTTGAGATTCTTCATCCACGGGCTCTTCTACTTGGTATTCTTCCTCATTTTCTTGTTCTTGCTCCAACTCCACTATAGATTCTTCTTTGTTAAGGAGTGATCCGATAAGATCCAGCTCTTCTAGATTTAAATTCCCTTCATCGGGTGGCGTCGGCAACACAAGTTGACCATGACCAAATTTTGTCTTCTTACGATATAAAGGTTTGAAGGGTTTTCTATTGTTATAATCTCCTCCATTCCCACTTGTACTCTCTCCATAATTCCTTTTCATATCGATGACTGTGTTCGTCAATTTCTTAATGATCCGATGCAAACCTTCCACATCTGTGGTGTCCCTTTCTTTGACCTCAAACACTTTGTTATCACTCCCATTATTCTTCTTGGATGACTGAGAGGCTTTCTTTCCTTTGGTCATATGATGACATGTTGTGAGACTGATCATTTCATTCTCAACTTCTATCGCTTCATCGATAGCACCTTGTAAGTTTTGTGTGTTACTTCTCTTGACCCACATTGCAGTAGGGATAGGGAGAGTAATGATATAGAATTCCATGAGCACCTCATCAGTAGGTCTAGCGTTAGTCGGGATTTTGTTGAACAAAGTGTTGAACCAGATGTTAAAATCCTTGACCTTCTCTTTGGTGTCCATTTGCAAACAGGATAGTTCTAAAACTAAGGCCACAGGTGTTTTGTCATCGCCAAACTTGTCTAACAAGGCCTGCTGAAAGGCACCCCATGAGTTGATCGATCCTATTCTCAAGCTAAAGTACCATGTGGAGGCCGCACTAATCAGAGTAAAGTGAACAAGTGACATACCACATCCTCATCGGCTACCTCCAACATGCACACAGCTAGGAAGAAAGAGTGAATATGGTTATCAGCAGTGTCTCCCCTCTCAGGGTCAAATTTAGGCAATACTCTTTCTGCATTCTTGGGTAAGGCATGTTGCTGCCCAGGTACCGCTATGGAATCCTGTGCAAGCCAAGGATGGAGTGCTCCCAGAGGAGGTGGGGGTTGATTCCCACCCGAAGGAGGCAGTAAAACCGGATTCCCACCTAGAGGGGGCGGTAGAGGCGGATTCCCACCTGGAGGGGGAACGTTAGCCATATTATGGATAGGGAGGTTCTGGTTGAAGGTTTCCCCTGGGTGTTCTTCATTAGGATTTTCCAAATCGAACCAAGGATTACCTTCAGAGGGCGAACCCTCAGGAATTTCTTCCCGAGTGTCGATACTTTGCAAAGATTCTTGCACAATATCTTCAAGAGAAAGGGTTGCATATGTCTCTTCACTTATGGGAAGGATCCTTGGATTTCTTTTACCTGTCAGAGGTAAATAATGAAAGATGGGAAGCAAAGATAGGGAGCAAGCGTATGCATGATTAATCACTCTGATTGTTTGTTCCTGAGTGATAGGATACTCCCACAGTCTCTCTTCTTTGGGTGACCCAGACACGGGACTGAGAGGGATCTTCTTTTCTTCGAAATGAGGCTTTTCCAAATGGGAGGAAGGGTCTTTTCGACCTTTACGATCCATGCATTAATCTTTTCAAATCCACGTGTGGAATTTATAAATGAAATCCTGTAAAGCTGTGGACGGCCATTCAGGCCCTCCTTCTAGCGCCAAATTGTTGTCACAACGAATTTTCGCTATGCCAACAAAGGGAAACTAACCCGATCGCAGGCCCCAATTAGATCTGCTTTCGTTTGGAGTGGCTAGTTCCAACGGGTTTTAAAGGGTCCTGTAAACTGTTATAGGTGTTGAAAGATTGCTTCTTGAAGGAAAACTTCAATTAAATCAACAAAAGAAACAACTAACCTATGTGTATCAAATCATATTTATGCTAATTCTAACTACTCTAATCTATCCTACATGGGCATAACAAAAGAGATTAAACGTCATGCATAGATTCGAAGTCCAAATGAATCAATTACTGAGTTCACGGATGAACAAGGTTGTCTTAAAGCTTAATTGCAATCTAATTGCTCACACAAGAATGCACATTCTTGTTCCTACAAATAAACTTGCAACTGATGTTTAACATAGTTCAAATCAGGGACTACTCATGAGTTAACTATGATAAAGAATTATATTCAAATAACCAAGGCTAATCATAAGCTGGATCATTATCAATATGCACAAAACAAAACACATTTATATTTATTCCAGCAACAACACCCTGATTCCAAACACATGAAAGAAGCGGAACATAATCTGAAAAAAAAAAAGGCTCTTTCTTGACCAAACAGTCTTCTTTATTAATACAATAAAACAAAAGTTGTTCTGCCCAAAAAAAGTCCTCCCTTCATCTCCGGAGGTAATATTTATGTAGAAGGAACTGACCCTCAGTCTTTCCTTAATCTTTCACCTCCCTCTTCTTTTCAATATACAAATCAGAATATACAATCATAGAATAGTCGGTGTAACCGCTGACACGTAGAGGGCATATCTGCTAGAGCACTTCATTTCCTGCGGAAATGAATATACTTTGATTAAAAGAGGATGACTGTGTGTCATCCCTTCGCACCTGTATTGAGCAGATGTTATTCCCTATCATTTCTTGAAGGAAACTGAAGACACTGTGCTCATCATCCCACATATGGCATGATTGAAGGTGTGTTTGGAGGTAATAACATCTTGATGTATCAGTGTTGTGCTTCCTCTTGACATGGCGTGTGCCTCCATTATGCACTATGGCAGTTCATATCCCTTTCTACAGAAGATGTCTTTGCAATATCGACACAGGTGGTGTAGAGGTGTCATCTTGATATAAATTGCCTTTATCCGCTACCGGATCCCCTCGAACTTTCTTGCAGAAATAATTCATATTAGCTATGATTATGAGAAATATGACAAACATGCTCACAAACAAACCATACATTCAACCATAGTTTCTATTTAATCTTGCAACGCAAAGCAAATATAATTATCAAACCACCGAACCTGCTGTGACCCGTATTCTCGTTCCCCACAATATTCATTTTTACTCAAGGATTGCTTTGACAATGCTTCAAAATCATACCATTCACTCTACGGGATTTTCCTTTGAAAACCTGGACCACAACATTTTATCTAAATACCTGGGAATACATGGGAAAACCCGCGGTTGCACCATAAGGCTGGACTTCAAATAATATACCCCCGAATCTATAATCATCGTCGGGTCCGCTAATCGCATCACGCCATATGTTTAAGCCTTGGGCACTGCCAATTGTACTTTGCGATAGGCCGGACACGAAATATATATATGTCGTGGTTAATAATCCCATTGGGTCTGCTCATCGCATCGCACCTTGTGTTTAAGCCCTGGGCTCCACCGATTGTGATTTGCGATAGGCCGGACCCGAAATATATATGTGCCATGGTTAATAATGTTGGTGGGTCCGCCATACCACATCGCGTTTTATATATAAATGTTGAACTCTACCGATTGCGATTCATGATTGGGGAGGCGGACTCGAAATATATATGTGTTGCGGTTAATAATTTCGGCGAGTCCGCCATATGGGATTTTCCTTTGAAAACTCGGACCACAACATTTTATTGAATACACAGGAAAACCCGCGACTGGACCATAAGATCGGACTTCAAAAATTATGCACTTGGGCGTATAATTATCGTCGGTTCCGCTCATCGTCCCTTCGCATATCGCATGGGCTTTACTTTCATCGGCTGCCGATTGCGATTAGCGATATGGGGGAAGTGGACCCGAAAATATATATATTGTGGTTAATGATCCCGACGGGTCCAGTAGATCGCGGTGCGCCCTATATACAAGCCTTGGACTCCGCTGATTGCGATATGCGATGGGCTCCAGACCCAAAATAAATATGTGTTATGGTTGATAATGCCAATGGGTCAGGTGTATCGTGGTGCACGTTAAGTATATCAATGTTGATTGCGATAAGCAGAAAGGGTAAGTTATGCATGTTGTATAGTATTTCTATTATCAAAGCATTGATATAGAAATAAGGATGCGATGGGAGGTTTTGAGGGTTGAGTCCATATGCATCCATAGTAAAGAGTGGGGGGTGGTTATATATGTGGGCATAGGGCACCATGAAGATTTATGAGGATTGAAAGAGTCCCGATGAAGGACATGAATGAAGGGCTAGACTAGGTTATGAATGAATCATGCAGCAGATATTTATTCAAGGGGGGTCTTGACCATTAAGAATTGAATATTGACTCAGCACAGAGTTAAAATTCCTAAGATAAAAACTAATCATTCGGAGAAGTGAAAGATCAAACTTCTAGGGGACCCATTCAAATTTGCTACCAAAGCATGTTTTAATAGGGTGGTGGTTGTGGCCACAACACTTCCACTCACCATCCATCAAAAACATGATCATTGATCTCTTCTCCACCTATTTCCATCATAGAGAGGCTCGTTATCCATCATCAACAACCTTCCCATGAATTATCAAGATTTTTGGAAGAAAACTCAAAGAAAATTGTGATCCTATGGGGTATATGTAGTTGCTATAGGAAGACATACAGGCCTGTAATAGCCTACATAAACCCTACAGGATCAAACTTGAACCATCAGACTGAGAAACTTGACTATCATGAAGCTTCATGAGGCTCCAACAATTGTCCTGAGCAACTATGAGATTCCCTATAGACTGCTACAGGATCCTTGATCATCAATAACAACAACATCTAATCAGTTGTGACACCTATACTCTAGTCAACTGAATCAAGAAACTTCCATTAGAAATTAACACTACAAAAACATTCAAGCCAATGAAAGGATTGGTGAAGTTTGCAGATTGCACTTCAGAAGGAATTTCCATAGCCACATCAATGCTCCAACAACCTCATGCAAGCACCAGTCAATCAACTCATTAGCTACAACACCACCAGCAAGAGCATAATAAGGAAAGGCTCGAGTATGAAAAGTCCTAACGCTTCCTTACGAGTGCATACTAGTTTAAAAAGTGTTATCAATGCATAAAAGAAGATATTTTATAGTCTAAGGTTAGTTTAGTAGCCTTGGCCACCTTTGGTAGTGAATTGCAATCATCTCTAACATCAATCACATGTGCAAGGGAAAAAAAACGTAAAAAGGTGATCAATCGAAGGAGTGGGCCAACATGCCTACTCATCACATGGTTTGGTATGTGAAGGTGGCAAGTGGGGGCCATCTCACATAGTGCATTGGTCCCAACCACTCAACCAACATTCACATAAGTCGGGCCCCTGAGCCTCATTTGGCATAAAAATTGTATCTTAAAGCAAAGGGAGGTCCACCAATACTGTTGAAGGACGAGCTGCCTAAACCATCTTTTTCACAGACTGTTACAGGACTTGTAGAGTGTTGCTACATGATAACTACAAACTGTTAATGGATAGTTCTAGGGTGCTACACGAAAGTCTAGAGAGTTGCAGGACGCTTGATTTTGAGCTTATCGCCACTCAAATGCTAGAATTAAAGGAGGAGCATAAGATAAATGGTAAGTACAAACTCTCCTTCCACCTTTTGATGGAAAAGCTTGGAAAACCCTTCAATTTTTCAAAAGTATATCTTGTAGTAGTTTCTGGTATAATTTCGAGGAGGAAAGGGCAATGAAGTATAGGTGTTTATTAAATGAGAATGATAAGACAAGGGGATGAACTTGTTTTGAGATGCATTATGAATTCTTCCCTCTCCTAGGCATTGTAAACAAATTGTTCACTTTATTTCTACCTTAATAACCCCAATTACATAGAAATTTCTAAAACCATGTAGCAGAGAGAGGGAATTGCTTGTCCTCTTTGATAAAATATGTATTGAAGTTGTAGAGGGTAGATTCAATCGTAGGGTGCCGACATATCCCTATAGAATCCACCAACACCCTAATGTTAGGGACATTTTTTCCAATCATTAGTGGATAGGGTTCTTTGAAAACTTCAGGGGTTTCAATGAGGAGATCACTCAAGAATTTTCTTTGAACCTCCAACCACGAGGAGAACATGATGCCATCACCATAATAAGTGGCCTAATTATTCACTTGAATGAGGAATTCATTGGCATAGTCACCATAATTCCCCTAGGGGTGACATGGAGCAAAGAATAAAGGACATAGGCCATCACAGTGTTAGCACTTGAAATTTCACCTCAGGCTGAAAAAGGTAAACTCCAAGGCAACATCAAACCACTTAGCCTTGTAGCTAGCCCTACGGGGCAGGAGAGGGCTCTCTCCGGTCTATCTCGGCAAAGATCTTCAACAGGCAGAGATAACCAATAAAGAACATTTATTTTAGGCTAGTAAACTGATAAAAAGGTTTGATTTGGGATTTTTAGGGTTTTGGTGGAAAATTGGGGAAAGGCAATTTTGGGTGTGGGGATTGGACACAGTTTTCGCAGGGGGTTCTTTGGGGCAAGGTAGGAGACTGTATTGATGCCTTTGAAAGCTTTGGATGGATGAAAATGACTGGTGAGGAGCTAAGGAGAGCAAGCAATCACCTTGAATTCTCCTTAAACAGCTGAAAACATTGATATTAAGCAAACTTAAAGGCAGAGCATAGAAACCATGAATTCTACCTTAACACTTCATTTGCCTAATTTGGAGAAGAAAAACTAAGAAGATGATTCACATAAAAAACTTACAAGTACAAAGAGAAACACACCATCAATACATGTAACCACAGGAATCCCAAAAAGGACTGCAAAACCCTGGTCTTTCTTCCTTTGCCAAAAATGCAGAGATACAATGAGTA
>APFE030103471.1:43336-94559 GCA_000404065.3 Pinus taeda | reverse complement strand
CTGGGACCAGTGGTATGCACTCTAAGACTGACTTTGAGTCAGTGGAGGATGATACTGGTTTAGGACCAGTGGAGTTGTACTCACTATGACACTGACTTTAGGTTGGTTGAGACTGGTCTGGGACCAGTGGTACATACTCTGAGACTGACTTTGAGTCAGTATGATACATCCTCGATCATTTCTTCTTCTTCATAATTCGAACAAAAGCAAAGCAGAACAGAATAATGCAAGAGCAGAGCAGAACAGAGCAGAACAATACAGATCAATATAGGGCATAACAAGACAAAGAAGAATAGGCAGAATAGAGCAGAGCAGGGTAAGGTTCAGGCTGTACGAGGGCAGTGCATTTGATGGATGAATAGTAACGACCGATAGACAGATTGCAGACGAAGTTCTCCCTAGTTGAGAGGGAGTGTTAAAATTGGAAACCAGGGCAAAACTTCATGTGGGTCATCTTATTCATGGTTGATAATATTTTTATTAGATTCCTCTCATCGAGAGGTGTAGGATTGATATAAAGATCAACTGATTCCGATAAGTATTCATGGAGATATGAATTTATTTTGATTATGGAATTATTATCAAGCCGACCTACAACTCATGTAGGCTCAGAAGCCCAACAGTCGCATCTATTCAAACACCAACATTTGTATAAATATAGGAGGACTTTTCCTCATTTGGACACACTCATCTCATCACATCTCTCTCTCTCTACTGCGCAGAAAAGAGTCTCTTCTCTACTGCGCAGAAAAGGGTCTCTCCCTCACACATGTGAAGCCGGAAGCTGCCGAAACTGAAGCTGCAACTGCAAAAGTAAAGATTGACCTATGTGGACTAGAATATATCCTCATATGAACTACATTGTAGGTTCATCTGAACCTCCTTTGAAAGCCGCAACTTTTGGTGGTGGAATCAAGTCAATCCAACAGACGGTTTGCAAGATATCGACTGCCCTAGTTTGAAGCCGGAAACTGCCGAAACTGAAGTTGCAACTGCAGAAGTAAAGATTGACCTGCGTGGACTAGAAGATCTCCTCATATGAACTGCATTTTACGTTCATCTGAACCTCCTTTGAAAGCCGCAACTTTTGGTGGTGGAAACAAGTCAATCCAACGGACGGTTTGTAAGCTATCGACTGCCCTAGGTTGAAGCCAAAAGGTGCCAAAACTGAAGCTGCAACTACAGAAGTAAAGATTGACCTGCATAGACTACAAGATCTCCTCATCTAAAATGCGTTGTAGGTTCATCTAAACCTCCTCTAGAAGTTGCAACTTTTGGTGGTGGAATCAAGCTGATATGACGGTCGGTTTGTGAGATATCGTCTGCCCTAGTTTGATGATGAAGCCGCTAATGCTGATGTTGTTGATATAGGGTTTGCTATTGTTGATATAAATCATATTTATTGTACTATTTCTCTGTGCTAAATTATTGAAGATAAAAGAAGATTTTATCAAAGGGTTTCCCCACACATTGTGGGGTTTGTCCCTGGCTAGCCGCCACATCTTGTGTCTCTTGTCTTGGCTTGTTTTCTGTCAATCATTTAATGTTCTATATGCACTTTACTTTATGTACATGTGATTGCTAAATAAGAAAAAGAAGTAAACTATTATAAGCATAGAACATACCATAAGTTAACAACATGACAATAAATTAAAGCTCAAAAAATTCTAAAATGAGACACATCAGGCTTTCTCCCAAAGAAATCTTCCTCCGGTGTGATCATACCAAGTGTCCTATGAGGGTTCTGGTTCTGCAAGTAGATTGTTGTGTTGCATGCTTCTGTCCATAGATGCAATGGCAACTCCTGATCATGAAACATGGCCCTTGTTTCTCCCACTATGCTCATGTTCTTCCTCTCAGCTACCCCATTCTGTTGTGGGTTATGGGGTGATATCAGTTCTCTTCGACTACCTTATTTCACACATAACTCCTTGAAGGCATGTGAAAAAAATTCACCTCCATTGTCGCTCCTGAGAGACTTCACCTTCTTCCTAATCTCATTCTCAGCTAATGCCTTGAAATCAACAAATTTGAGAAAACTTCATCCTTCTTCTGCATGAAGAAGATCCAACATTTTATAGATAAATCATCAATAAAAATAACATAGCACTTATGTACTATTGTGGAGGCTATAGAAAAGGGTTTGCAAACATCAGAGTCGACTCACTCCAAGATTACATCTGCTCTACTCTCTCGGTCACGGAATGTGGATTTGACATATTTCCCCAATGTGCAACCCTTGCAGACATCCTGCTGGTCAAGGGAGCCTTAAGGGAGACCGGTGGTTATTTTCTACATGATTTTTAGGGCACCATGTTGTAGATGACCCAATATCTTGTGCGAGAATTCTCCAACATCTCGAATCTACACATGAACCCTGATCTTCTTCACTTTCCCAGTAGCTATGTGTCTCAGAAAGGCTTTCCCTTTAGTGAAAATAACACCATATCCACGATCCTCCAATACTGCTACAGAGATCAGGTTCTTATAAGAAAAGCATTGTTTCTGTAGGTGGGTGAGTAAGATTTCTTGGGAAGATTGGTTATGTACCCTACGTGGAAAAGACCCAAAAATAGTTTTTGTTTTATGCAATAATTAGATTTTGTTCCAAATTCAACTCATCCCTTCACATGCATTTTGCTTTCTGCAGTTAGTGTTTTGGTAGTTATTTAATCGCTTTGTTTTCATTAGTTGAAATTTTTTCTTGTGTGGGGATGAAATATATGGGTTCATAGAGTAGAGTAGCGTTATTTTATGTGCATTAGATTTTCCTCCTTCAAAATTCCACCTTCCATTTCTACTCGTTTCTGCAAATTGTTTGCGTACTAGAAATCACCTCACTGAGCTAGACGAAGATTGTTAGTTTTTCTTATCTCTTACACAAGTTAAGTCCACTGAGTAGATATGAGTTTGGTAAGGTTACTTGCATCCTTACATAGCTCCCTACCACCCTCTACCATCTTCAAACCTCTCCTAGAACCTTTAGATTTCTCTCGAATGCAAACCTATAGCAAAACATGGCATCTTATAGCAATCCTATAACATTACACAAAATTCTTCAAAACGTGCCAAAAATTGCCTCTAAAGCTTTCTTTTGGCTTCTCATCACCCCACAATGTCCTCTAAGACTTGAAAACAAACTTACGAATATCAGAGACCCTTTAGATACCTTCCTTTCATTGATGTAGTTTCAATTCTGCAAGTAAGGTGCATTGTTTTGGTCATGAGTTAAGTAGCATAAAAGTAGCTTATTTTGATCACTTTTGAGCATTTAATTATTCTTTGAAAATTGAATAGAATTTACTTTGATTGCAATAACATATATTTGTATTCCTAAAAGATAGAATGGAGTCACTTTCATTGCATTTACTTTCATGCAACTAGCTTAGTGTTACTTTTTTACTATTTACCTTCTGAAAATAGATTAGGATTTATTTTCCAACATTTCCTTCCATGAAAAAAAATTAGTGTTTATTTCATGTAGTAGAAAAAAGTATGCTTAAATAATCTCTTTTATTTCAAAGTTAAGCTAGGTAGTTTTCCTTTTTGGATTTTTCAAAATAGTCTCTGCACATCTCAATTCAATTCATTGCTTCAGAACAACTTGAGTAGAATCTTTCTTGTTGTGCATATATCACTCACACCTCTCAAGTTTGTACAAACTCCACATTGAAAAATTAAAGCTGGTAGCCCTGGGAGTTGCAACATTCTTGTTGTAACACCGAGACTCATAAAATAGCATTAAACACCCTATTAGAAGAGCATACCCATAGCTATTCCAACAACATGGACAATAATAGACTTAATAGAATATAATCTAAGCACAATCAAACATAGGTAACAATAATGCTTGGTAGACATTGGAAATGGGAGGAGCAGATGGTAAAAAAGGATTGACCCCTTCTCCCCATTTTAGACCTGTAGATTACATATTTGTGACATGTGTGACAAAATGCCTGTCATGGCTAGTAGGGGTCTTGTCAAGTCCTCACTCAGGTAATTAAATTTGTATCATCATTCTTCTATTATCTTTTAGTTCTGAAAATGTCATTTAGTTCTGGGTAGTGACTTCGGCTCTGGGCCTGAAAAAGTGGCTCAAATACCGAAGGAGCAGGCCCACCAGTGGGCAGAAAAGTCCTGAGACTCCTACATACCCATTCTGTGGGAGTGTCTGGAGCCTCCTAGATGCATGCTTTTCCATATCAAGGGAGCATCTAGGGGTTTAATGGTCTAAAAACTCAGTGGGACCCATGGGTTGGTTACCTGAGTGGTTGGGATGGCTCTTGGGAGCTCTATTACTGATGTGGAAGTTCTATATGGTATGTTTCCATCAGTTCCACTCCCTTAACTAACACATAGGGAGTCAAATCATATCATAGTAACTTCTCGTCACATGTTTACCCTGGTTGGCCAGTTACTTGGGTAGACGTGGGAGGAGGGGGTTACAAAGTGGTATTAGAGCAGGTTCTGTTCTCTTTGGGTGGTTTCTAGTTTCCGTTATCCTTGTGTGATATGTAATACCACAGAGTGGTATCAGAGCATGGTTCACCCCTCAGACTGGATGGGCTATGTGTTGATCATGCATTCATGTCGGTTGCATATGTGTTTCTTGTGTTGTAAGACCATGTGCTTGTTGCATTTGTATAGTATGGGTTCTAGTTGCAATGAGGTAACCATGAGAATTTGGTGGCATTGTTGTGGAGTGTATCATCATGAGTCTATGGTTGATTATACATTGTTTATACAAGTTAGAATTCACATATGGTCAATCGTACAGTGGTCTGGTGGTTGTTGTCATGCATGAGGTAATAGTATGTGTAGTTGATATGGCCATGCATGAATGATTGGACTCTAGCTAGAATGATGGTTATATGCTTATGGGACCCCTATGCTCAGATCTATTGTTTAGACCTATAGATTACATATTTGTGACTTGTGTGACGAAATTCCTGTCATGACTAGTAGGGGCCCTGTCAAGTCCTCACTCAAGTAATTGCATTTGTATCATCGTTCTTTTGTTATATTTCAATTATGAAAATATCATTTAGTTCTGGGTAGTGACCTAGGCTCTGGGCCTGAAAAATTGGCTCAAATACTGAAGAAGCAGGCCCACCAGTGGGCAGAAAAGTCTCGAGACCCCTACAGACCCATTCCATGGGAGTGTCTAGAGCCTCCTAGATGCATGTTTTTCCATATCAAGGGAGCGTATGGGGGTTTAATAGTCTAAAAACTCAGTGGGACCCAGGGGTTGTTTATCTGAGAGGTTGGGATGACTCCTAGGAGTTCTGTTGCTGATGTGGAAGGTCTATATGGTGTGTTTCCATCAGTTCCTGATCCAAAAATGGATCCTGGATAAACCTCTAAGTCTAAAAGACTTCATATAAGAGGTAAAAGGTGCCAAATGGCACAAATCCTTTGTAAATGAGAGGAAAATGAAAATTGTAGGTTTCTCACGGAAATAGTCTCATTTCATAGATCTCCTCATTCTGAATCCAACACAACTCGAATGGGCGAAAATGGACTTCACATGAAGAAGTTATCATAAAAGAAGTTCCCCTTTGTTCTTTGGGAAAAAGGCAAAAAAAACATGAGAAAACAATGAAAATAAGGCCAATCGGAGGCTTAAACCAAATCTTCATAGCAGCCATCGGATCTGGCCGATCAATGGTCTAGACCCGATCAGCAATAGCAATCGACGGTGGCTATCGGAGGTAATCGGAGGCAGATATGAGATGGGATCGGGCCAAGCGATATGTCGATCGCCAATATCGGTGGATCACAATCGGCGATGCCACGAGGAAAATACATGACCCTGCAATGCGTGATGTGTTGATTGCCAATATCGGCGGATTGCAATCGGCGTTGACATCGGTCATGCCATATGGGAACCCTGGGCCAATGCAATGCACGATTGTGATATCGCAATATAGCGTCGGGGTCATGCGACGGAGTGTGCCACATGTATATGCGCGATGCGATGAAATCCGAACCCCAAAGGGTTTTGGAATGAAAATGAATAATATTTCAAATCCGCCATAAGCCATTTCTGCGATATTTGCATTGTTTTAATGTAATTTTAAAATACAAAGGGAAGCCACAGAGAGGGGCATGGTGACTTGCGATAGTGATTCCAAGTGGACCCGATAGAAATATAAGGCAGGATTTAAGGACTTTTGAAGTCTGATAAACAGAGATTTGGCAGGTTTTTCCAGTGTTTTACAACATTCTCTGTGTAAACAAGGAACGATTGTTTCTGAGGAATTTTAAGCGTTGATGCACCCTTTCTTTACAGCACAGGTGGGCGTCATCCTTGAGGGCGTTTAGCAATGATTGCTAATGCTCAGAGAAGGGATTTGAGCAAACCAAGACTGGAAGACAGAAAGCAGAGAAGTGGAAATGAACCAACAGTGGCGATTTGCCTTAAAAAGCCACAGAACAACAGAAACAAAAAAGATTGTTGGTTGCTGAGGTCGTTGTTGGGTTTTGTTGTTGAAAGTGAAGCCAAAGCAGGAAGGTAAGGCAAAAGAGGTAGCACAGAAGCAAAAAGGAAGCCAAGGGAGTCACTTGGAGGTCAAGTGAAAAGCTAAGAGGGTTGTAAACTGATAGAGGGCAAAAATAAGCCAAAGGAAAAGAGCCAGAGTCAGAGCCAAAGAGCCAGAGCCAAGAGCCAAGAGCTAGAGCTTTAAGAGCCAAGGGATAAAATGGTGTCTGAACCCACCATTTCTATGTAGAACAGTAGGAGTTGAGCCAAGAGCTTGTAAAAACGAATTATACCATAATCCCAGAGAGCCTAGTTGAGTTTACTAGAGCTCACAGAGATGTAGCCCAAGAGTTGTGGGTGAACTCCTAATTAAATTGTTGCTTCTGTGTGTATTTTATTGTTGCAGTGTCTCTGCTTGTTTTATTTACTGTTATATGCATTTATACTTCAGTTTCAGCACATTAATTTACAACACATAAATAGTTGAAAACAAATACTAGCATACGCCTATAGTTTCAAGCATTTCTTAATTCTGCATTGGTTAATCAATAAGACTTGGGAAAATTTAAAGCTTTGGAAGTGGGAGAGGTTCTTATAAGTTAGACAACAAGCCTAAGTGCCCAATTTTCAAATCAGGTGGTATCAGAGCCTAAGTTTGGTTAACCACAGTTTTAAGAAGGTTATATCAGAATGCTTGATTGACAAAGCAAAGACTGCTTGTCTGAAAGGTGTTTGAACAGCAAGAGGCTGATTGTATGCTTGTTTTACAGACTAACTATTTTCTGAGTTTGCAGAGGTAAAGGGAAAGCTACTGATAGCTCAGTCCGAGAAGGACAAATAGGAAGAAGGGCTGAAGGCACTCTTCTTATCCCAAAGGACCTCAGGGCATTATTTGGAGCACAAGAGGTTTGTTGCAAAATTTTGCTGAATAAGCTCTTTATTTATCTTGTTGAAGTTTTTTTGTTCATTGACATAATCACAACTTCTACAAGTGGGTCCTCAAAATCTGCGTTCTTCACAAGATTCTTTGATGAAGACATGAAGCAAGAATTGTCCACCATGATGGATATGGTGAGAGAAATGCATGAGGATGGAAGGAAGAACAGTAGACTTAGAGAGCAGTTGAATTCCGTGGAGGAAGAGAAGCAATTGCTTTCTGACAAATTGCAGGAAATGGAGAGACAACTTCATATTGCAAATATGAACCTAAAAAGGATGCATGAGTTGGAGACACAACTCTTTGTTGCCCAAGAAGCCTTGGTCAAGTATCAGCTTGAAGAAGAGGTAAAACATTCTAGTTTGTCTTCAAATTCCTCTAAGGATGCTTATATTGGTTCTTTTGAAAAACATACTAGAGGCATAGGTTCCAAGCTAATGTCCAAGATGGGCTATGAAGGAAAAGGCTTGGGTAGACATGCACAAGATATTTTTGAGCCAATAGTAATTGAGGAAAGGCCTAAGTATTTGGGTCTTGGCTATGGAGAGTCTTATGGAGAAAGTTCCAAGGCTGCCATGAAGGCCATTGAAACAGCTCCAAGAAGGAGTTGCATTACAAAGTGTGAAGATTGTATTCAGGAGGAATGCAATAGCTTGAAACATCATTTGTAGGATTCAAGTGCTCAGAAGCACACACTTCCAGCGAGTTGGGGAGACTCCAACAACCTTGAAGAGATTGATGGTGTTCCAAAGGGAGCCACTTCTTCATTTGATTCACCTCCTCATGAAGGAAATAAAGGTGAAAGAGAAAGGTATAAATCTGGTTCAAACATTTTCCTTTTCATTGTGCAAAGCATGATAAATTTCCACATATGTATGGGAAAAGAATTGCATGTTCCTTTTGTGGATAACCATGATGTTTCTAGATGTTGGAAGAGAATGGCCACATACAGGAAGCAGAAGAAGGAAAAGAAGCAAGAAGCCAAAGGTCCATTGGACAAGGCAAATCATACTGTCAAGAGGATGCACATGCAGTGCACTTACTGCCATAAGCAAGGACATCTTGCTACAAAATGTTGGACTTTGATTCCAGCAATGCTTCCACCAAAGTTGAAGAAAGTGGAAAGAGAAGATGGCAGAAATGGCAGTGAAGATTCCATGAATGATGTGCCTCAGAATGATTCACATGATGATGTTGATGTGCAGACAAAGGTAGTACCTTTGAAAGGGATTGGTAAGGAATGGTTAGATTTCTTATCCGATTGAGATTGCATGTTTATTGATGCATCTACATTATATTTCATTTCAGCTTCGAAAGTACAGTGTGCTTAAGTGAAAGTTGAAGGATGAAATGCATGCATGAGCATGAGATGCATGAACACATGAATGTTGACGATTTCCTTGTTTTTGAACATGTATGTGTAATTAACTTGCAGGGTTGATTGCTTTGACATGCATGTGATGCCATGTTGACTTGGGAGAAGTTAACTTGGTCTACAAATGGAGATAATGATGAAGTGTTTCATCATTTGAAAAAGAGTCCTAATGGTCTTTTTCTACATGCTTAACTTGAAGGGTTATTTGTTTAAAGGCATGTTTTGTGGGCTTGTTGTCTAGTCCATCATTTGTATGCAGATATAAGACATGGAGGTGTTCACAAGATGTGAAATCTGTTTCTTTTGTTGAAGTAGGAGTTTAGTCCATCCAGTTGTTGTCCGTATACCTATTGTTGTTAACAGTTGTTGTTGGCAGCCTTTCAAACAAGTACAAATGAAAGTACTTCACATTTGTTTGAGCCACCTTGGATTAATGATCAAGGCAAAGAAGTTCAAACCACCTTCTATGACCATTTCAGCAGAAGTTCTGCAGGAAGGCGAGGAAGATAGTTCTTCCCAAGAAGACCAGCCCATCCAAGAAGGGAAGTGGTCAGAAACTATTGGTTCAGAGGCACTATGCAAAGGCAAGTGTAGGGAGGCTGAAAGAAGAGGGTGAGTCACTCTCATTTACTATTCAGATCAGTATATTAGTCTTTTGGAGACCAAAAGTCCTTTTAGTGGGAAGGTGTGATCCAAAAATGGATCCTGGATAAACCTCTAAGTCTAAAAGAATTCATATAAGAGGTAAAAGGTGCCAAATGGCACAAATCCTTTGTAAATCAGAGGAAACTGAAAATCACAAGCTGCTCTCGGAAATAGTCTCATTTCAGAGATCTCCTCATTCTGAATCCAACGCAACTCGAATGGGTGAAAACGGACTTCAGATGAAGAAGATATCATAAAAGAAGTTCTCCTTTGTTCTTTAGGAAGAAGGCAAAAAAGCCATGAGAAAATAGCGAAAATAAGGCCAATCGAAGGCCTAAACCAAATCTGCACAAGAGCCATCGGATCTGGCTGATCAACGGTCCAAATCCAATTGGTAATCGCCATCGGCGGTGGCTATCAAATGCAATTGGAGGCAGATATGTGATGGGACCAGGCCGAGCGATATGTTGATCGCCGATATCGGTGGGTCGCAATCGGCGATGCCACGAGGCAAAGACAGGACCCTGCGACGTGCGATGTACCGATTGCCAATATCAGTGGATTGCAATCGGCATTGACATCGGTCATGCCATATGGGAACCCCGGGCCAATGCGATGCGCGATTGCGATATCGCAATATCGCGTCGGGGTCATGCGACGGAGTGGGCCCACATGTATATGCGCAATGCGGTGAAATATGGACCCGAAAGGGTTTTGGAATGAAAACGAATAATATTTCAAATCTGCCATAAGCCATTTCTGTGATATCTTCATTGTTTTATTGTAATTTTAAAATAAAAAGGAGAGCCACAGAGAGGGGCATGGCGACTTGCGATAGTGATTATAGGCGAACCCGATAGAAATATAAGGCGGGATTTAAGGACTTTTGAAGTCTGATAAACAGAAATTTGGCAGGTTTTTCCTGTGTTTTACAACATTCTCTGTGTAAATAGGGAAAAAATGTTTATGAGGAATTTCAAGCTCCGATGCACCCTTCTGTTATAGCACAGGTGGGTGCCATCCCTGAGGGTGTTTAGCAATGATTGCTAATGCTCAGAGAAGGGATTTGAGCGGACTAAGACTGGAAGACAGAAAGCCGAGAAGCGAAAATGAACCAACAATGCCAATTTGGCTTAAAAAGCCATAGAACAACAAAAACAAAAAAGATTGTTGATTTCTGAGGTTGTTGTTTGGTTTTGTTGCTGAAAGTGAAGCCAAAGTAGGAAGCTAAGGCAAAAGAGGCAGCGCAGAAGCAAAAAGGTAGCCAAGGGAGTCACTTGGAGGTCAAGTGAAAAGCTAAGAGGGCTATAAACTGATAGAGGGCAGAAAGAAGCCAGAGCCGAAGAGCCAGAGCCAGAGCCAGAGTCAGAGCCAAAGAGCTAGAACCAAGAGCCAAGAGCCAAAGCTTCAAGAGCCAAGGGATAAAATGGTGTCTGAACCCACTGTTTCTGTGTAGAATAGCAAGATTTGAGCCAAGAGCTTGTAAAAAAGACTTATACCATAATCCCAAAGAGCCCAGTTGAGTTGACTGGAGCTCACGAAGATGTAGCCCAAGAGTTGTGGGTGAACTCCTAATTAAATTGCTACTTCTGTGTGTGTTTTATTGCTGCATTGTCTCTGTTGTTTTATTTACTGTTATATGCATTTATACATCAGTTTCAGCACATTAATTCACAGCACATAAACAGTTAAAAACAAATACCAGCATACACCTATAGTTTCAAGCATTTCTTAGTTCCGCATTGGTTAATGAATAAGACTTGGGAAAATTTAAAGCTTTGGAAGTGGGAGAGGTTCTTGTAAGTTAGACAAGAAGCCTAAGTGCCCCATTTTCATATCAGTTCCACTTCCTTAACTAACACATAAGGAGTCGAATCATATCATAGTAACTTCTCATCACATGTTTACCCTAGTTGGCCAGTTACTTGGGTAGATTTGGGAGGAGGGGGTTACAAAATTGTATTAGAGTGGGTTTTGTTCTCTTTGGGTGGTTTCTGGTTTCCGTTCTCCTTATGTGATATCTGATACCACAGAGTAGTATCAGAGCATGGTTCACCCCTCATACTAGATGGGTTATGTGTTGATCATGCATTCATGTTGGTTGCATATGTATTTCTTGTGTTGTAAGACCATGTGCTTGTTGCATTTGTATAGTATGGGTTCTGGTTGCAGTGAGGTCACCATGAGAATTTGGTGGTATTGTTGTGGAGTGCGTTGTCATGAGCATATGGTTGATTATACATTGTTTATACTAGTTAGCATTCACATATCGTCAATTGTACACTTATGTGGTGGTTGTTTTCATGCATGAGGTAATGGTATGTGTAGTTGATATGGTCATGCATGAATAACTGGACTCTAGCTAGAATGATGGTTATATGCTTATATGCTTATGTGTTATATCTCTATATGTTGTCATGATTATGTTATACATGTATTATACTGATTTGTTGATCCTGCAAACGAGGTATCCTCCCTGGATTATGCTTAGGTACGTTGGTTTATTATGATTTGGTTTAGCTCCCGAGACTCACCCTATGGATCATATGAGCAACATGGTGTTGGGAACTCTTCTAATTTGGTAGAAATACCGAGAAGCTAAAAGGAGTTGTAACGCAAATAATGACAAAATCGTAAAGAAACAAGAGAAACATGCAAAGGTAAATGTAGTGATACTTCAGAGTTTGTTAGAAATGCAGCGACAGGGACCACTTCGGATCAGCCATGAGCAGGAGGATAGAACTAATGGAGCATATGGAAGTAGGTCTCATGGTGGTTACAGGTTGGGTAGATATGACACAGTGAGAGATGATAGGTAGTTGGATACTCCGAATAGGAGAGGTGATGGACACAGGTACTATTCTTGTTCTGGTTCTGACAGACATGATGATCGACATCATTATCATCCTTACAGGAGGAGTGACAAGGGATATTTGTCAGATGAGTTTAAGAAAGCAAAGCCACCTACATTTGATGGAGAGATGAATAAATCACAAGATGTAGAGGCATGGTTGCTTGGTATGAGGAAGTTCTTCAAGTTGCATGATTACTCAGAGAACATGAAAGCCATAATATCTACATTTAGTCTCAAAGGTAAAGGAGATATTTGGTGGGAAGATGTGAAGAATTTCAGAGGTATTCATGAGGAGGACTTTACTTGGAATGAGTTCGAGAGACTATTATCGAAGAGATACTTTGATGACAGGGAAAAAAAAAGTATGAGCTAAAGATGCGATCAATGATAGATGAGGAGTACACTAGCAAGTTCTTGGAGCTATTGAGGTATGTGCCTTACATCAAGGAGGAGGAGGCCAAGATTCAGAGATTCACTAGTGGGCTACCGATTGCATTAAAATACAATATTG
The DNA here is from genome assembly GCA_000404065.3 of Pinus taeda. NCBI lineage: Eukaryota > Viridiplantae > Streptophyta > Pinopsida > Pinales > Pinaceae > Pinus > Pinus taeda. The sequence continues at coordinate 81,756 of APFE030103471.1, read as the reverse complement.
ATTTCTATGAGACTAGATCATTGGAAGAGGCCATATGAAAGCTAAATCATTGCTATGAGCAATCGAAGCGCATATATGAGACTAAGCCAGACTGGAAAGGTAATGCAAGGAACAAAGGAAAATGGGACAAGAAGCAAGAAAGACCTCAGGATACTGGTAATAAAGAGAATGCAGTGCTATTTAAGAAGTTAAATGCATATGACAGAGGATAGGGACTTCGATCTAAGGAGTAGAATAAGGAACCCGTGCAGTGTATGACTTGTGGAGGAGAGAATCATAGGAGAGATTGTCCATAGTATCAGGGTGGTAGACCGTAGATCTACAATGCTCAGGAGGCACAGAGAGTGGGAGATGTTGGACAGAGTATTCCTAATATCTATGCAGCGTTGGATAACAGACAGGCACACCATCAGGCATCTATCATTGAGATGGACAGTAAGGTTTGGGATCAAGTTGTTTCTATTTTGATTGACCCTATATCTAATTATAGTTATGATAATCTTGACCTAGTGGATAAGTGTGGTTTCAATAAAGAAGTGCATGCAAAGTCTTGGTTAGTGCAGTTGGCTACAAGTACCAAGAAGAGAGTTCATCATTGGGTAATGTTTTGTACATTTGATTTGAATTGTATGCCTACGTCAACACATTTGAATGTATTACCATTGGGATCATACAGTATGTTGTTGGACATGGATTGGTTGTGCTTTCATAGAACCAAGGTGGATTGTTATGACAAAGCCATTGAATGCTTAGATGATAATGGAGGACAAAGAGTCTTGCAAGGTAAGAAGAAAGCAACATCAATTAGAATGGTGACAACTATGCAGGACAAGCGTAGTGACAGGAAAGGGTGTGTGTTATTTGCAGTGAACATTTCTAGTGACAAAGGTAAAGAAGTTGAGGATGTAGATGTTTTGAGTAGGTACCCAGTTCTACAGCAGTTTCAAAATGTATTTCCTAAGGATATTTCAGAGTTTCCACCTCACAGGGAAGTAGACTTTTCTATTGAGTTAGTGTTAGGGGCAGCTCTGGCATCAAAGGCACCCTACAGGATGAGTAAACCTGAGTTGCTAGAGTTGAAGCTGCAGTTGAAGGAAATGTTGGATAAGGGGTACATTAGGCCAAGTGTATCACCATGGGGTGCACCGGTATTGTTTGTGAAGAAGAAAGATGGTACTCTCAAGCTATGCATTGACTACACACAGTTGAAAAAAGTGACCATCAAGAACATGTATTTGTTACCGAGGATTGATGACTTGTTCGATCAGTTGAAGGGAACAAAAATGTTCTCAAAGATTGATCTAAGATTCAGATATCATTAGGTACCCATTAAAGAAGAGGACAACTACAAGACAACTTTCTGGACCAGGTATGGGCATTATGAGTTTGTTGTAGTTCCATTTGGTTTAACTAATGTTCCATCTACTTTTATGTGCTTAATGAATAGTGTGTTGTGTCCATATTTAGACAAGTTTTTTATTGTGTTCCTTAATGATATATTGGTATATTCTAAAAATGAAGAAGAGCATGTCGAATGATCTACCATGATTATTCAGTGACTATAAGCATTTTTTGTTTATTTTATGTTTTGAACTCTTAGATCGGTTTTGCTAATAACTTCTTATATATATTTATGACATTTATGTATATTTTGATGGTCCTATTGAAATCAGCACTGGATATAATGGCTTGGCCCATTTATGATATTTTGCATATCCTTAATGCAAATGATACAACATGTAATTTTCTTTTTGATAATGGAAATTACGATTTTTTTTCTTGGGAAAAAAAGAAGAAGAGTATGTCGATCATTTAGTAGTAGCGTTGAGAGAGTATCAGTTGTATGCTAAGCTCAGCAAGTGATGTTTCTTTTAGACAAAGGTACACTACTTGGGACATGTTTTTTCCAAGGATGGCATAGCAATGGACCCAGAAAATGTAAGATCTATCATGCAGTGGGCAGCCCCTAGGAATGTGGATGAGGTGATATCTTTCATGAGGTTAGTAGGTTATTACATGAGGTTCATCAAGAACTTATCGCAAATTTCATATCTTATCACATCATTGCAGAAGAAAGGTAATAATTTTGAATGGACATAGGAGTGTGCGACCAATTCTGAGCAGCTCAAGCAGTTGTTGACACATGCACTAGTGTTAAATATTGTAGATCCAGACAAAGAGTTTGTAGTATGTACAGATGCTTTCAAGAGAGGACTTGGTGGATTCCTTATGCAAGATGGACATGTGGTATGCTATGAGTCATGGAAACTGAATGAGCATGAGCAGAACTACCCGACACATGATCTTGCGTTGGCAACGATCATACATGCATTGAAGATGTGGAGGCAATATCTTCTGGACAGTGGGTTTGTAATGATGAGTGATTACCTTGGTTTGTGGTATCTTTTTGACAAACTGAAACTGAATGGTAGTAAGGCTCTGTGGTTGGCCACGATCAGTGAGTTTGACTTTGAGATCTAGTATATCAAAGGTAAAGAGAACAGGGTGGAAGTTGCTCTTAGCAGGAGGATATAGGTAAATCACATAACAAATATGAGCTCCTATTGAAAAAAATTACATGATAGGATTTTGCAGGTATCTTGGCAGGATGTTAGGTATATGGAGATTTGCACAGGTTGCAGTAGAGTTCAAGTAGTGGTACAGGTACGGGTATAGGTGGTGATACATGTACAGGTACATGTAGTGGTACAACTACATGCATAGGTACATGTAGTGGTACAACTACATGTACAGATGTAGGTGCACAGGATGTGGACTATTGTCTCATGATAGATGAATTGGTTAGATTTAGGGACAAGATATATGTGTCAGATAGCAGTGAGCTCAAGAAGGTGTTCTTGAGGGAGTTTCATGCAAAATCATATTCAGGTCACCCAGGTTATAAGAAGACGCTGACAGCAGTGAAGAAATTCTATTATTGGCTAAATTTTAAGAGAGACGTAGAAGAGTTTGTGGCTAGGTGCTTGGATTGTCAGCAAGTGAAAGTAGAGTGTAAGCATCCAGGTGGATTGTTACAGCCAATTCTGATTCCATAGTGGAAATGGGAAGTCATTTCCATGGACTTTATCACAAGTTTTCCAAGGAGAGTGAGACAGCGTGATTCCATCATGGTGGTGGTGGACAGATTGAAAAAGGTAGTGCACTTCATTCTAGTGAATTCTACATCCTCAGTGAGTGATGTAGCACTGGTCTTCATTAGGGATGTGGTCAAATTGCATGGAGTTCCAAAGAATATTGTTTCAGGCAAGGATGCGAAGCTCACTTCCAAGTTTTGGAAGGAGTTGTTTGCAGGTTTGGGCACAGAGTTGGCCCTCAGTACAACTTATCATCCGCAGGAAGATGGAAAAAGTGAGAGGGTCAATAGGATATTGGAGGACATGTTGAGAATGTATGTGATGCATCAACAATAAAAGTGGGAAGAGTACCTTCCATTGGTAGAGTTCGCTTATAACAATGGGTATTAGGAATCCTTGAGGATGAGTCTGTTTGAGGCATTGTATGGGCGTAGTTGCAATACTCCCATTAGTTGGAGCGATCCAGTTAATAGGTTGTTCATTGGACCGGACATGTTGGTAGACATGGAGCGGGAAATGCAGGTAATCAAGAAGAATTTGAAAGCAACACAGGATAGGCAGAAGTGTTATGCATATTAGAATAGGTTGTATAAGGAGTTCCAAGTTGGAGAACAGGTGTAGTTGCACATCAAATCGAAGAAGAGATCCTTGCGGATTGGATCATGTGCCAAGTTGGAACCCCAGTTTTATGGACCTTTCAGTATTATTGAGAGGAATGGGCCAGTAGCCTATCGACTTGCACTGCCTCTGATAATTAATATCCTTGATGTTTTCCATGTGTCATTGCTTAAAAAGTAGTTAAAGATGTTGATCATGTGATTGACTGTTCTATATTGCAGGTGGAGTCAGAAGGAGAATTCCAACCGAAAGCGAAGTGTATTTTGTGGAGAAAGATGCTCATGCTCCCAAACCGAGCAATCGAGTAGGTTAAAGTGCAATGGAAGCACTTTGGGCCCGATGAAGATACATGAGAGATGGCGGATCAGATGCGGGCTATGTATCCTTACTTATTCACTGGTTAAGCAGATGTTTTGGTATATCTCTCTGGTATATGTTTTGGTACATGTTTTGGTGATGTTTGGTATATGTACATATGTATATGGATGTATATATACCACCATGAGTTATGTTATAAAGCTCCAATAAGTGGTATGGGTGTCATGTCATTATGATGTTATACTTGTTATGTTTTCATGTTGTTTTGCTTCTCCGCAGGATGACCATTGTAAATACTACAGCGAGCCAAGTTATAAAGCTTAATGAGTAGTATGTGCTACTTAGAAAAGCCTTGTTGGTTGTAGGTGTTGTTGAACACCAAGGACAGTGTTCCCCCAAGGGGGAGGGTTCTGTAACAACCCTGGTGAAAATTCCTGTAATAAAAGTTGATAAATGCAAAATAATAACCATGGTTGATGGGATACTTATTCCAAGCTGAATGTTGAGCAAACGAATAGTGATGGGGATCACTTGTGATTGATCAATGGTTAAGGAAATTGGAAAAGATAATGGCTAAGTCTTTGGAAAGGTAAAATGGCATTTTGGAACATTTATTTATGAAAATAAAGGAAATTAGGAGAAAAGGGAGGTGAAAGGTCACAGCTTTCATGCGATGAGGAAAATTAAGGAAAATAATGGAAAATGAAGAAAAAAGAGGCCTCATTAATAAAAAGGCTTATTAGGATCAGTTCACAGACTTTTGTTAATTCAGTTTTGGAGCTCTCTCTATATTCTCTCTCTCATACTCTTGGACACTTAGATTTTTCTTGGAGCACTATTGGAGGAGTGTGGCATACTTTGATTTTTTGGAGAAAGAAGGCAAAGGAAGGGCAGGAAAGTGCAGGAGGACATCGGGATCAACAACTACAATGGGTTTTTCTTGTGGGTACCGAGTTGCATGTATGTTATCCTCACTAGTTTTGGCATGCATGGAATATGCATATGGTTTTTTGGTCATGATTTGTCATTAGCATGGAGGATTGCCTCGATTGACAGTGGATTTGCCTAGCCTTTTCATTTCCTGGATAGCCATGGTGTTGTGGGTTCATTTCTTTGTTTTTCTTATTAGTTCTCATGCTTCCTTTAGCTTGGGTTGAGTTACTAGTTCCTGGAGCCTTGGTTGGAAAAACGCTCTAGAGCCTTGTAACAACTTGGGTTGAGTTACTAGTCCTGGAACCTTGGTTGGAGAAATGCTACGGAGCCCTTGGTGGGTTGAGTTACTAGTGTTGGAGCCTTGGTTGGACAAATGCTCTGGAGCCCTGTATAAATTGTGGGTTGAGTTACTAGTCCTAAAATCCTTAGTGGAACAAACACTCTGGAGCCCTGGAAGGCTTGGGTAGAGACCAAACTGGTGATGGTTTTTTGATGTTCGACCATGAGGTGGAAACATTGTTTGATGGGTTGAGGTGGTTTGGCCTCTGGAAGCCTTGGATGGTTTGATTGATGTGTTTTATGAGATACCATGTTCATGCTTTGAATATGGCATGAGGGTGACTGGATGAAGAGAGATTTGGCTCAACCATGTCTACGGTCGGGTGATTTGTGGAAGTCCCACAACTGGTTGACCTTTGCATCATTAATATGAGGTTATTTCTCCTTGTTATTTTACAAGTATTGCATTGGTTTATATGTGGATTATATGGTTGTTATTTGCTTGGTATTTCTGTTGTTATTATGTTGGTTATGAGCATGTATTATGGTAGTCGCTATGTTTGGCTCTCATCATGGTTTTACTTGTAAATGGATGAACAATGTATCTATGGCCTAATGGATGAAATGAAATCTAATGTGTTGAGGCATCAATTCTTCATAGCGATTCTCAGATGAGTACGATAACCCTATGCTCAGATCTATTATTTACACCTATAGATTACATATTTGTAACATGTTTGACAAAAAGTTTGTCATGGCCAGTAGGGGTCTAGCTAATTCCTCATTTAAGTAGTTGCATTTGTATCATCGTTTTGTTGTTACCTTTTAGTTCTAAAAGTGTCATTTAGTTTTGGGAAATGAACTGGGCTCTGGGCCTGAAAAAAGTGGCTCAAATCCCGGAGATGCGGGCATAGCACTGGGAAGAAAAGTCCCTAGACTCATGAATACACATTTTGTGGGAGCATCTAGAGCCTCCTAGATTCATTTTGTCGATATTAAGGGGGTGTTCGGGGGTTTAATTGTCTAAAAACTCAGTTGGACCTAGGGGCTAGTTACTTTAGTGGTTATGATGGCTCTTGGGAGTTATGTTACTAATGTGGAAGGTTTGTATGGTGTGTTTCTGTCGGTTCCACTTCCTTAACTGACAATTAGAGAGTCGAATCATATCGTAGTAACTTTTGGTCACATGGTTACCCCGGTTGGCCTGTTACTTGGGTAGATGTGGGAGGGGGGGGTTACAGATAACCCCAAATGAAAATAAGAATTGATCTTGAGACCTTTTTGGACTTCATGTAAGAACATTTACCAATTGAGCTAACCCTTGGGGATATTCTTTGAATCCACTTATTATGTGTGAATGCAAGGAGGAACTTGTTTTTATAAGAAAATGGTGGTTCAACATTTCAAACCTATCTAACTCAAATACTAATGGAATAAATTTTTGTGTTGTTGGTTTTAATGACCATGGAGGTAAAGGGAAGTATGAATCACATTTTTCTTAAATTTGAAAGGTTATTATGTATGGAGAAGAAAAATTCCTTGGAAATTTCACACACATACATATCAAGTGTAGAGATTTGGTAACCATTCTAGCTTTGCATACACAAATTTTACATACAACCTTAATATGCATAACCTATACATTGACATCCACATAGCATTGATGCACATAAAGGGAAATATAACTATAACACTGACAAGGATTAGTTGGTCTTCACTAGACTCATAATAGTTTCATTTTTTCACTATAATTTTTTCCAACATGAATCTAGAATTGAAAAAACTTTTTGGCTATTAATAATATAACAAAATAAAAAGCTGCATAATTAATATGTTCATTAATGGAACAAAAATTCATTGATGAAGGTGTTGCCGCTCAAAATGTTACATTAAAAGAGTTTTGAGCTTTGCCATAAATTTTTTAGTTTGATTGGGTGTTCCCATCCCCTTGTCAATTGGTATTTGGTCAAAAGAGTTTTAATTGTATGATTTGCATCAATGAAGGTGGTTGTTCAAGTAAAATTATCATAGGGGATAACTATGAACACCGCTACTAAAACATTTAAACCGACCGAATGATACCAGGCTTCTCAACTTAAAATTGCCTTCCTTAAATTCATTGCCATAAACCTAAAAGAAGTCATGAAGCAAAAGTGGTTCAAATACTTGAAGATGAATTGCTCCTCTCTTAAACTAGGGACTCTTCCAATGTTTCCAAATACATAGGATGACGTGGAGGCTTTGTTAATTCTAGAAAACGTGGGTTATGTGCCCACTCTAAATGAAGACAACTTACACCTAGGTCAACCAAACAATCAGGTGTCCAAGAACATGCCAAGGAATAAAGTGTAGAGGAAATCCTATGTGACACGTTTTGTGCCCAATGCGTCACAATAACTTTCATACATCTTGCTATATAAAGCACGTGGCATATAAATTTGTTATGCATGTGGGATAAATTTCCATGGAAATCCAATGCAACAATAGGGATGATTTTTGGAAGAATTATGGGGTAGTTCCATTTTATGGAAGTTCATTGTTACACATTTCTGAGACATGATCTAATACAAACAATATTGCAAGTGAAAAGTTTCATCCATTTGCGGAACCCATAGAAATGCGTGCCATTGTTAAAGACCTTTGCTTCAAATAGTATGAACCACCTTTAGGAAGATGCTATTGAACTAGGTTAGTATATTTCTCTCAATGAATATGAGCTAAATAATCCATAGCAGAAAGAGAAGGATGGTCGAAATCACAGGCAAGGTTGGCATTGCTTTAGCATCACTTTCGTGAATGGACAAAGAAAGAGTTATGGTGAATGATCTATAAGAAGAACATTTTGGTTTCTAAATATTGAGTAGGATGATTACTTGGATTGACACAACAGATTCAAGTAGATAAATCAACAATTGAAATTTAAAAGTGGACCCCCCCATTTGCTTGATGTTTAACAGGTGGGGGGGTGGGGGGTCCGCGATAATTGGTTTTGTTCAATATGCTTTCTATGATGTGGCACACTCAAGTTAAAAGAGGACACCTCCTCAATGATTTTCAATACCAGGGATCCAACCCACTGTGAAACTTCTTTTAGAAACTACTGGTCAAAATTTCATGGGCGTTTTCACATAGTGAAATTCAAGCACAATTTTTGGGAATTTGAAGGTGAATTCCAAAAATCTATAACATGGGTTTTTTGCAAGATGGCCTTCATTAAATCACTCACATTCGCAAAATCATGAATGGTTTGGGATATTTCGTTGGTTTTCTAAAGGGTATATGTTTATATTTCATGAATGACAGGACTAACAAAATTTCCAATGAATGGAATGACTGAGTGCCAATTGCATATTTTTGTTTTGTTAATGATTGTTAAGGTCTTTGCCTCAATCATGTCTTTGCCTCAATCATGTCTTTTCACTCTCAGCTAATCTCCCCCTATAATTAATTTTGGATTTGGATCCACCTATACATTTTACCCTTCATGAGATTTGATATCAACTTTGGTTTTAAAAGTTTTGAATTAAACAAGGTTTGTTCATAGCCCTCATATTGTGCAATCTCTCGGGACAAATTTCTTATTGAGATCCCAATGAATCATAAATAACAAATACACCATAGAATATTAATGATGTAGCATATCTTTTTTTTGTTGTTCAAGGGAATCTAGAGCGATATGTTTACATAACTATCAAAATCTACAAAGGTATCAAATATCCCCAAAGCAGGCAAGGATATTCTAGTCTAATGAGTTCTCCACCCATCAAGCGAGTGCCAATTATGTTCAAGTGAGCTTCATACTGAAGCAAGTATAGTGGTGTGTTCTTCACAGCTAAAGGAAAAGTGTCTCCTGTATTAACTGTAAGAAAGATATTCATCAATTGACAAAGAAGCCAAAGGGATTAGCTCCATTAGAGAAATTACTTGATCAACTTGTTGTTCCCACTTATGTAATAGTGAAACCTCAACAAGAAAATATTGAAGCATGCAACATTGGTAGCGGAAATGAGCTCAATAATATCAAAATTTCAAGGTTGTTAGTAAAAGAGGTTAAAGATAAGTATCTAAGCCTATTCAACTGTTACATAGATGTCTATTCAAATAGTAGTTAGTCTAGTTGTGGTTCTTTTATGTAAATCTGGTTTATAAGAAAACAATTGTCTTTATGGGTGGGTGAGTGAGGTTTCTTGGGAAGCTTGGTTATGTACCCTGTGTGGACAAGTACCAAAAATAGTTTTTCTTTTATGCAATAATTAGATTTTGTTCCAAATCCAACTCATCCTTTCACACGCATTTTGCTTTCTCCTGTTAGTGTTTTGGTAGTCATTTAATCACTTTGTTTTCATTAAATGAATTGTTTTCTTGTGTGGGGATGAAATCTATGGTTTCATAGATTAGGGTAGCATTATTTTATGTGCATTAGCATCACCTCCTTCAACATTCCACCTTCAATTTCTACTTGTTTCTGCAAACTGTCTGTGCACTGGAAATCACCTCACCGAGCTAGAGGAAGATTATTAGTTTTGCTTATCCCTTGCACAAGTTAAGTCTAATGAGTAGATATAACCTTAGCAAGGTCACTTTCACACTTCCATATCTACCTACAGCCTTCTCCCATCTTCAAACCGCTCCTAGAACCTTTAGATTGCTCTGGAATGCAAAGCTATAGCAAAACAGGGCATCGCATAGCAATCTTGTAGCATTACACAAAATTCTTCAAAACGTGCCCAAATTTCCTCTAAAGATTTTTTTTTCTTCTCATCACTCCATAATGTCCTCTCAGCCTTGAAAACAAACTTGTGAAGATCATAGACACTTTAGATACCTTCCTTTCATTTATGTAGTTCCAATTCTGCAAGTAGGGTGCATTGTTTTGATCATGAGTTAAGTAGCATAAAAGTAGCTTATTTTGATCACTTTTGAGCATTTAATTATTCTTTTCAAATTGAATAAAATTTACTTTTATTGCAATAACAAATATTTGTATTCCTACAAGATAGATTAGAGTCACTTTCATGACATTTACTTTCATGCAACTAGCTCACAATTACTTTTTTGATATTTACCTTTTGCCAAATAGATTAGGATTTATTTTCCAACATTTCCTTCCATGCAAATAGATTAGTGTTTCTTTCATGCAGTAGAAAAAATTATTCTTAAATAATCTCTTTTCTTGAAAAGTTAAACTAGGTAGTTTTCCTTATTGGATTTTGTGAAATGGTCTCTGCACATCTCAACTCAATTCATTGCTTTAGAACAACTTTAGTAGAATCTTGCTTGTTGTGCATAGATCACTAACACCTCTTAAGTTTGTACAAACTCCATATTGACAAATTAAAGTTGGTATCCCTGGGAGTTGCGACATTCTTGTTGTAACACTGAGACTCATCAACTGGCGTTAAACACCCTCTTAGAAGGGGAAACCCATAGCTAAGATTCCAACAACATGGACAATAATAGACTTAACATAAAAGAATCTAAACACAAACAAACATAGGCAACAATAACACTTGGTAGAGATTGGCAATGGCTAGACTAGATGGTAAAAAAGGATTGGCCCCTTATCCCCTCATTTATCCAAGTTATCATGCTAGGAAGTGAACTTTAGACCATCCAAAACCACAACATTATAGAGCAGGTTATTGTCCCTTGAAAAATCATTATGGAAAATACAATGTTATCACATGCATCTATCGTCTTAATGATATGCATGATATGGAATAATGGAGGGACCTATATTTGTCACCTTAGACCTCAAGTGAAGAGGGAGTTATGGTAACCAAATGTCTAGACAAAGTTTCTGTTACGTCCCTCTCACCCCATTAGGGAGCTTAAAAATTGAAGGAAATGGGGGTGGGTTTTGATCCATTTATGTGTGCATGGTTAATGAGATTGTTTAATATAATAATTATGGGTGCAACCACATGTTCCACCACTACCTCAAGGTGCGCCCATGGCTTCAAGCTAGGCCCTCATGGGAATTGAACCTTTCCCAAAGGTGAAAAACTCATTGTTTTCCACCATTGGATCCATCCCATTTTGGTTATTTTCACAAAAAAGTTAAAATTACTTCTTTTAATCCTTTTTTTAAGAAATAAATTTTCATTAAATCTCCCCCATTTTCCTTGGAATTTTGGATGAATGATAGATCAACCACCAACTGCATAAGCCATTAATAACACTAAAAGACCTAACATGAATGCATCCCAAAACCTCTACATGCTTCTCTTTAGAGTGTCCCATCCTCACACACTTAAGCAAAGAATGAAAATATTGGTACCAAGCCAATCCTCATGCAACACTCCCCCTTCTTTAGAAATTACAAATGGAAGGCGAATTGACAACTAACCATAGAAGGTTTGATAATGTAACAACCTTGGTAAAATTCCATGTAATAAAAGTTAATAAAGGCAAAATAATAACCATGGTTGATGGGACACGTATTCCAAGTTGAATGTTGGGAAAAATCATAGTGATGGGGATCATTTGTGATTGACTAATGGCTAAGGAAATTGGTAAAGGCAATGGCTAAGGCTTTGGAAAGGCAAAATGGTATTTTGGCACATTTATTTATGAAAATAAAGGAAATTAGGAGAAAAGAGGGGTGAAAGGCCACAGGTTGCATGTGAGGAGGAAAATGAAGAAAATACAGGCCTCATTAATAAAAAGGCTTATGAGGATCAGTTCACAGACTTTTGTCAGTTTAGTTTTGGAGCTCTCACTCGATTCTCTCTCTCTCGTACTCTTGGACACTTAGAGTGTTCTTGGAGCACTCTTAGAGGAGTGTGGCATACTTGGATTTTCTGAGCAATAAGGCAAAGGAAGAGCATAAATCACAAGAGGACATCGGGATCAGTAGCTACAATGGGTTTTTCTTGCAAGTAGCGAGTTGCACATATGTTTTCCTCACTAGTTTTGGCATGCATGGCATATGCATGTGGTTTATTGGTCACGATCTATCATTGGCATTGAGGATTTCTTAGATTGATAGTGGATTTTCCTCGCCTTTCCATTTCCTAGATAGCCATGGTGTTGTGGGTTCATTTCTTTATTTTTTTGGTTGGTTCTCATGTTTCCTTTAGCTTGGGTTGAGTTACCAATTCTTGGAGCCTTGGTCGTACAAATGCTCTGGAGCCCTGTAACAGCTTGGGTTGAGTTACTAGTCCTCGAGCCTTGGTTGGAAAAACAATGTGGAGCCCTTGGTGGGTTGATTTACTAGTCCTGGAGCCTTTGTTGGACAAATTCTCTAGAGCCCTGTATAAGTTGTGGGTTGAATTACTAGTCCTACAAGCCTTGGTTGGAACAAATGCTCTAGAGCCCTGGAAGGCTTGGGTAGAGACCGATCTGGTGATGGTTTTGTGATTTCCGACCGTGAGGTGGAATCACTATTTGATGGGTTGAGGTGGTTTGGCCTTTGAAAGCCTTCGACGGTTTGATTGATGTGTTTTATGAGATCCCACATTCATGCTTGGAATATGGCATGAGGGTCACTGGCTGAAGAGAGATTTGGCTCAACCATGTCTATAGTCGGGTGGTTCATGGAAGTCTCACAACTTGTTTCCTTTACATCATTAATACGAGTTTATTTCTCCTTGTTATTTCATGAGTATTGTACCAGTTTATATCTGGATTATATGGTTGTAATTTCCTTGGTATTTTTGTTGTTATTATTCTAGTTATGAACATGTATTATGGCAGGGACTATGTATGGCTCTCATCATGTTTTTACTTGTAAATGAATGAACAATGTATCTATGGCCTAATGGATGAAATGGCAGCTAATGTGTTGAGGCATAAATGCTTCTTAGCGATTCTCAGATGAGTACGAGACCCCTATGCTCAGATCTATTGTTTAAACCTGTAGATTACATATTTGTGACTTGTTTGAAGAAACGTCTATCATGGCTAGTAGGGTAATAGTCAAGTCCTCGTTCAAGTAAGTGCATTTGTATCATTGCTCTGTTGTTATCTTTCAGTTCTAAAGGTGTCATTTAGTTCTGGGCAATGACTTAGGCTCTGGGCCATGAAAAAGTGGCTCAAATCCAAAGATGTAGGCACAACAATGGGTAGAAAAGTCCCCAAACACATGCATACCCATTCTGTGGGAGCATTTGGAACCTCCTAGATGCATGCTTGTCCATATCAAGGGAGCGTCCGAGGTTTTAATGGTCTAAAAACTCAGTGGGACCCAGGGGTTGGTTACCTGAGTGGTTGGGATGGCTCTTGGGAGTTTTGTTGCTGACGTGGAAGGTTTTTATGGTGTGTTTCTGTCGGTTCCACTTCCTTAACTAACACATCATATCATAGTAACTTCTCATCACATGTTTACCCCAATTGGTTGGCTACTTGGATAGATGTGGGAGGAGGGGGTTATAGAGTGGTATCAGAGCATGTTACGTTCTCTTTGGGTGGTTTCTAGTTTATGTTCTCCTTGTGTGATATCTGATACCATAGAGTCGTATTAGAGCATGGTTCACCCCTTAGAGTGGATGGGTTGTGTGTTGGTCATGCATTCATGTCGGTTGCATATGTGTTTCTTGTGTTGTAATAGCATGTGCTTGTTGCCTTTGTATGGTATGGGTTATGGTTACAATGAGGTCGCCATGGGAATTTGGTGGTGTTGTTGTGGAGTATGTCGTCATGAGTGTATGGTTTATTATACATTGTTTATGCATGTTAGCATTCACATGTGGTCAAGTGTAAAATGATATGGTGTTTATTGTCATGCATGAGGCCATGGTATGTGTAGTCGATATGGTCATGCATTGATGACTGGACTCTAGCTAGAATGATGGTTATATGCTTATATGATTATGTGTTATATCTCTATATGTTGTCATGATTATGTTATACATGTATTACACTTATTTGTTGATCTTGCATACGAGGTATCCTCCCTGGATTATGCTAAGGTACGTTGATTTATTGTAATTTGGTTTAGCTAGCATGATATACCTTGCATGAAGAATATTAAAGATGACTAGAAAGATGGTAGACTACAGTTCCTGAGACTCTCCCTATGGATCAGATGAGCAACATGGTGTTGGGCACTCTTTTGATTTGGCATGCACACTGAAAATCTTAATGGTAGAAATAAGGAGTTCTAAGGCAAACAATGATAGATTCATACAGGCAGAGGTGAATGTAGTGATACTTTAGAGTTTTTCAGAATTGCAGAGGCAGGGACCACTTCATATCATCCATGAGTAGGAGGACAAAACTAATGGGGCATATGACCGTAGGTCTCAAGGTGGTCACAAGTCAGATAGAGATGACACGATGAGATATGGAAGGTTGTTGGATACTCCAGATAGGAGAGGTGGTGGACACAAGTACTATTCTAGTTTTGGTTCTGACAAGCATGATGATCGACATCATTATCATCCTTACATGAGGAGTGACAATGGATATTTTCCGGATGAGTTTAAGAAAGCAAAGCCACCTACATTTGAAGGAGAGATGAAGAAATCACAGGATACAAAGGCATGGTTGCTTGGTATGAGGAAGTTCTTCAGGTTGCATGATTATTCAGAGAGCATGAAAGCCATAATAGCTATATTTAGTCTCAAAGGTAAACCGGATATTTGGTGGGAAAATGTGAAGAATGTCAGAGGTATTCATGAGGAGGACTTGACTTGGAATGAGTTCGAGAGACTATTCAAGAAGAAGTACCTATCGGAGAGATACTTCGATGATAGGGGAAAATAATTCTATTAGCTAAAGATGGGATCAATGACAGATGAGGAGTACACTAGCAGGTTCTTGTAGCTATTGAAGTATGTGCCTTATCTCAAGGAGGAGAATGCCAAGATTCAGAGATTCACTAGTGGGTTACCAATCACATTCAAAGACAAGATTGAGTTCGATGAGCCTATATCATTGGAAGAGGCCATCCGGAAACTAAAGCATTGTTATGAGCAATCAAAGCACAAATCTAAGACTAAGTCGGACTGGAAAGGTAATGCAATGAACAAAGGAAAATGGGACAAGAAGCGAGAAAGACATCAGGATATACATAATAAAGAGAATGCAGCACCGTTTAAGAAGTTCAATGCATCTAATATAGGAAAGGGACTTCAATTTGAGGAGCAGAATAAGGAGCCCGTGCAGTGTTGGACTTGTGGAGGAGAACATCATAGAAGATATTGTCCACAATATCAAGGTGGTAGATCAAAAATCTACAGTGCTCAGGAGGCACAAATAGTGGGAAATGTTGGACAAAGTATTCCTAGGATCTATGCAGAGCTAGATAACAGACAGGCATACCATTAGGCATATATCATTGAGATGGACAGTGAGCTTTGTGATGAAGCTATTTCTATTTTTATTGACCCTAGATCTAATTATAGTTACGTTAATCTTGATCTAGTGGATAAGTGTGGTTTGAATAAAGAAGTGCATGCAGAGTCTTGGTTAGTGCAGTTGGATACAAGTACCAAGAAGAAAGTTCATCATTGGGTAAGAGATTGAACATTTGATTTGAATGGTATGCTTACCTCAACACATTTGAATGTATTACCATTGGGATCATACATTATGTTGTTGGTCGTGGATTGGTTGTACCTTCATACAACCAAGGTGGATTGTTATGACAAATCCATTGAATGCTTGGATGATAATGGAGAACAAATAATCTTGAGAGGTACGAAGAAAGCAACATCGGTTAGAATAGTGACAACTATGCAGGCCAAGCGTAGTTGCAGGAAAGGGTGTGTGTTATTTGCAGTGCACATTTCTAGTGGCAAAGGTAAGGAAGTTGAGGATGCATATGTTTTGAGCGAGTACCCAGTTCTACAACAATTTCAGGATGTATTTCTTGAGGATATTTCAGAGTTGCCACCTCACAAGGAATTAGAATTTTCTATTGAGTTGGTGCAAAGGGAAACTATGGCATCAAAGGCACCTTACAGGATGAGTACACCTAAGTTGGTAGAGTTGAAGCTGCAGTTGAAGGAAATGTTGAAAAAGGGGTACATTAGGCCAATTTATCACCATGGTGCGCACCGGTACTATTTGTGAAGAAGAAAGACGGTACTCTCAGGCTATGCATTGAACATAGGCAGTTGAACTAAGTGACCGTCAAGAACATGTATCTGTTACCGAGGATTGATGACTTGTTCGATCAGTTGAAGGAATAAGTAGTGTTCTCGAAGATTGATTTGAGATTCAGATATCATTAGGTACGCATTAAAGAAGAGGACATCTACGAGACAAATTTTCAAACCAGGTATGGGAAATATGAGTTTGTTGTAGTTCCATTTGGTTTAAATAATGCTCTAGCTACTTTTATGTGCTTGATGAATAGTGTGTTGCATTCGTATTTGGACGAGTTTTTTATTATGTTCATTGATGATATATTGGTATATTCTAAAATGAAGAAGATCATGTCGAGTAATTAGTAGTTGCGTTGAGGTTGTTGAGAGAGCATCAGTTGTATGCTAAGTTAAACAAGTGTAGTTTCTTTCAGACTGAGATACACTACTTGGGACATGTGGTTTCCAAGGATGGCATAGTAGTGGACCCATAAAAGGTGAGAGTTATCTACCATGGAGTGGGAAGCCCCCAAGAATGTGGATGAGGTGAGATATTTCATGGGGTTAGCAGGTTATTACAGGAGGTTCATCAGAAACTTCTGGTAGATTTCTTATCCTATCACATCATTGTAGAGGAAAGGTAATAAGTTTGAATGGATAGAGGAGTGTGCGACTAGTTTTGAGCAGCTCAAGTAGTTGTTGACACATGCACCAATGTTAAAGGTTGCAGATCCGGACAAAGAGTTTGTAGTATGTACGAATGCTTGCAAGAGAGGACTTGGTGGAGTCCTTATGCAAGATGGACAAGTGGTATGCTATGAGTCACGGAAACAGAATGAACATGAGCAGAGCTACCCGACACATGATCAAGAGTTGGCAAGAAGCATACATGCATTGAATATGTGGAGGCATTATCTTCTGGGCAAGAGGTTTGTATTGATGAGTGATCACAATGGTTTGTGGTATCTATTTGACCAACCGAATCTAAATGGAAGGTAGGCTCGGTGGTTGGCCACGATCATTGAGTTCGACTTTGAGATCAGGTATATCAAAGGTAAAGAGAATAGGGTGGCAGATGCTCTTAGCGAGTGGATACAAGTAAATCACATAGCAACTATGAGTTCATGTGGGACATATTTAGAAGATAGGATTTTGCAGGCAGGTCAGCAAGATGTTAGGTATATGGAGAATGTGAACAGGTTGCAATAGAGTTCAGGTAGTGGTACAGGTACGGGTTCAGATGGTGATACAAGTACATGTACATGTACATGTAGTGGTACAAGTACAGGTACAAATGTAAGTGTATAGGATGTGGACTATCGTCTCACAACAGATGGATTCGTTAGATTTAGGGACATGATATATGTGCCAGACAGTAGTGAGCTCAAGAATGTGATCTTGATGGATTTTCATGCAAAACCATATTCAGGTCACCTAGGTTATCAAAAGACATTGAAAATAATGAAGAAATTATATTATTGGCCAAATTTGAAGAGAGACATAGCTAAGTTTGTGTCTAGGTGCTTGGATTGTCCGCAGGTGAAAGTAGAGTGTAAGCATCCTGGTGGACTGCTATAGCCGATTCCAATTCCAAAGTGGAAATGGGAGGTCATTTCCATGGAATTTATCACAGGTTTGCTGAGGACAGTGAGACAATATGATTCCATCATGGTAGTGGTGGACAGGTTGACAAAGGTAGCACACTTCATTCTAGTGAAGTGTACATTATCAACGAGTGATGTAGCACAAGTCTTCATCAGGGATGTGGTTAGATTGCATTGAGTTCCAAAGAAGATTATGTCAGATAGGGATGCGAAGTTCACTTCCAAGTTTTGGAAGGAGTTGTTTGTAGGTTTGGGCACAAAGTTGGCCTTTAGTACAACTTATCATCCATAGATAGATGGACAGATTGAGAGGATTAGTAGGATATTGGAGGACACGTTGAGGATGTATGTGATGCATCAGCAGCGGAAGTGGGAAGAATACCTTCCATCAGTAGATTTTTTTTATAACAACGAGTATCAGGCATCCTTGAAGGTGAGTCTTTTTTAGGCATTGTATGGGCGGAGTTGCAATACACCCATCAGTTGGAGCAATCCAGATAAGAGGGTGTTGATTGGACCGGACATGTTAGCAGACATGGAGCGGGAAATGATGGAAATCAAGAAGAATTTGAATGCAACAAAGGAAAGGTAGAAGAGCTATGCAGACCAAAATAGATTGTTCAAGGAGTTCCAGGTTGGGGAACATGTGTACTTGCGCATCAAATTGAAGAAGAGCTCCTTGCATATTGGATCAGGTGCCAATTTGGCACCCCAGCTTTGTGGACCTTTCAGGATTATTGAGAGCATTGGGCTAGTAGCCCATTGACTTGCACTGCCTCCGGCAATGAAAGTACATGATGTTTTCCATGTGTCATTGCTTAAGAAGTATGTCAAAGATGTTGATCATGTGATTGACTGGTTTGTATTGCAGGTGGCGCCAAAAGGAGAATTTCGTCTAGAAGCGTAGTGTATTTTGCAGAGAAAGATGCTCATGCTACAAAACTGAGCAATCAAGCAAGTTAAAGTGAAATGGAAGCACTTTGGGCCCGATGAAGCTATGTGGGAGATGGTGGATCAAATGCGGGCTATGTATCCTTCCTTATTTTATGGTTAAGTAGATGTTTTGGTACATGTTTAGGTGATTTTTGGTATATATGTATATGGATGTAAATACCACCATGAGTTATGTTATAAATCTCTAATAAGCAGTATGGGTGTTATGTCATTATGATGTTATACTTGTTATGTTGTCATGTTGGTTTTCTTCTCAGCGTAATGATCATTGTAAATACTACAATGTGCTGAGTTATAAAGCTCCATGGGAAATATGTTCTACTTACATAAGCCTTGTTGGTTGCAAGTGTTTTTACACACTGAGGATGGTGTTCCCCCAATGGGGAGGGTTCTGTAACAACCCTGGTGAAAATCCCATGTAATAAAAGTTCATAAAGGAAAAATAATAACCATGGTTGATGGGATATGTATTCAAAGATTAATGTTGGGAAAAATCATAGTGATGGTGATCATTGGTGATTGATTAATGGCTTAGGAAATTGGCAAAGGCAATGTCTAAGGCTTTGGTTAGGAAAAATGGCATTTTAGCACATCTATTTATTAAAATAAAAGAAATTAGGAGAAAAGGGAGGTGAAAGGTCACAGGTTGCATGTGAGGAGGAAAATGAAGGAAAATAATGGAAAATGAAGAAAATATAGGCCTCATTGATAAAAAGGCTTCTCAGGATTAGTTCACAGAATTTTGTCAGTTCAATTTTGGAGCTCTCTCTCTCTCTCTCTCTTACTCTTGGACACTTAGAGTTTTTTTGGAGCACTCTTGGGGGAGTGTGGTATACTTAGAGTTTTTGAGCAAGAAGGTAAAGGAAGAGCAGGAAAGCATAAGAGGACATCGAGAATAGTAGCTACAATGGGTTTTTCTTGCAAATACCGAGTTGCATGTATGTTTTCCTCACTAATTTTGGCATGCATGGCATATGCATGTGGTTTATTGGTCATGATTTGTCATTGGCATGGAGGATTGATAATGGATTTGCCTAGCCTTGCCATTTCATGGATAGCCATGGTGTTGTGGGTTCATTTCTTTGTTTTTTCTGGTTGGTTCTCATGTTTCCTTTAGCTTGGGTTGAGTTACTAGTTCCTAGAGCCTTGGTTGGACAAACGCTTTAGAGCCCTATACTAGCTTGGGTTGATTTACTAGTCTTGGAGCCTTGGTTGGGAAAATGCTCTAGAGCCCTTGGTGAGTTGAGTTACTATTCCTAGAGCCTTGGTTGAATAAACACTCTGGAGCCCTGTATAAATTGTGGGTTGAGTTACTAGTCCTGAAAGTGTTGGTTGGAACAAACGCTCTAGAGCCCTAGAAGGCTAGGGTAGAGACCAATATGGTGATGGTTTTGTAATGTACGATCGTGAGCTGGAATCATTGTTTGATGACTTGAGGTGGTTTGGCTTTGGAAGCCCTGGATAGTTTGGTTGATGTGTTTTATGAGATCCCACATTCATGCTTGGAATATGGCACGGGGGTGACTAGCTAAAGAGAGATTTGGCCCAACCATGTCTACGGTCAGGTGGTTCTCAGAAGTACCACAACTAGTTGGCCTTTGCATCATTAATATGAGGTTATTTCTCCGTGTTATTTCATAAGTATTGTACTGGTTTATATGTGGATTATATGGCTGTTGTTTCCTTGGTATTTCTGTTGTTATTATGTTGGTTATGAGCATGTATTATGGCAGTGGCTATGTATGGCTCTCATCATGTTTTTACTTGTAAATAAATGAATAATGTATCTATGTCCTGATGGATGAAATGGCAACTAATTTGTTGAGGCATCAATGCTTCTTAGCGATTCTCAGATGAGTATGATACCCCTATGCTCAAATCTATTGTTTAAACCTATAGATTACATATTTGTGACATGTTTGATGAAATGTCTGTCATGGCTAGTAGGGGTCTAGTCAAGTCCTCGTTCAAGTAATTGCATTTGTATCATCGTTCAGTTGTTATATTTCAACTTTGAAAGTGTCATATAGTTCTGGATAGTGCCCTGGGCTCTGGGCCTGAAAACGTGGCTCAAATTTGGGAGATGCAGGCACAACACTGGGTAGAAAAGTCCCCAAATGCATGCATACCCATTTTGTGGGAGCGTCTGGAGCCTCCTAGACACATGCTTGTCCATATCAAGGGAGCATCTTGGGGTTTAATGGTCTAAAAAATTAGTGGGACCCAGGGGTTGGTTACTTGAGTGGTTGGGATGACTCTTGGGAGTTCTGTTGCTGATGCAGAAGGTATGCATGGTGTGTTTTCTTCGATTCCACTTCCTTAACTCACAATTAGGGAGTCAAATCATATTGTAGTAACATCTCGTCACATGTTTACCCCGGTTGGCCGGTTACTTGGGTAAATGTGGGAGGAGGGGGTTACAGATAACCCCAAATGAAAATAAGAATTGATCTTGAGACCTTTTTGGACTTCATATAAGAACATATACCAGTTGAGCTAACCCTTGGGGATATTCTTTGAATCTACTTCTTATGTCTGAATGCAAGGAGGAACTTGTTTTTATAAGAAAAGGGTGGTTCAACATCTCAAACCTATCTAACTCAAATACTAATGGAATAATTTTTTGTTGTTGTTGGTTTTAATGACCATGGAGGTAGAATGGAAGTATGCATCACATTTTTCTTAAATCTGAAAGATTGTTATGTATGGAGAAGAAAAATGCCTTGGAAATTTCACACACATACATATCAAGTGTAGAGATTTGGTAACCATTTTAACTTTGTACATACACAAATTTTACATACAACCTTAATATGCATAACCTCTACATTGACATCCACATACCAATGATGCACATAAAGGGAAATATAACTATAACACTAAAAAGGATTAGTTGGTCTTCACTAGACTCATAATAGTTTCATTTTTTCACTTATAATTTTTTTGAACATGAATCTACAATTGAAAAAACTATTAAAAATATAACAAATCAAAAATTTGTATAGTTAATATGTTCATTAATGGAACAAAAATTTGTTGACGAAGGCGTTGTAGGTCAAAACTACACACTAAAAGAGTTTTTAACTTTGTCAAAAAATTGCTAGTTTGCTTGGGTGTTCCCCTTGGCAATTGGTATTTGGTCAAAAGAGTTTTCGTTGTATGATTTGCATCAATGAAGGTGGTTTTTCAAGTAAAAGTATCATAGGGGGTAACTATAAACGCTGCTACTAAAATATTTAAACTGAACGAATGATACCAGGTTTCTCAACTTAAAATTGCATGCCTTAAATTCACTACCATAAACCTAAAAGAAGTCATGAAGTAAAAGGTGTTAAAATACTCAAACGAATGATACCAAGCTTCTCAACTTAAAATTGCATGCCTTAAATTCACTACCATAAACCTAAAAAAAGTCATGAAGTAAAAGGAGTTAAAATACTTGAAGACGAATTGCTCCTCTCTTCAAAAGGAGACTTTTCCAATGTTTCCAAATACAGAGGACAATTCACTGCCATAAACCTAAAAGAAGTCATGAAGTAAAAGATGTTAAAATACTTGAAGACGAATTGGACTCTTCCAATGTTTCCAAATACATAGGATGACGTGGAGGCTTTGTCAGTTCTAGCATTCTCAGCTTAAAATTGCATACCTTAAATTCACTGCCATAAACCTAAAAAAAATCATGAAGTAAAAGTTGTTAAAATGCTTGAAGACGAATTGCTCCTCTCTTCAAAAAGAGACTTTTCCAATGTTTCCAAATACATAAGACAATTCACTGCCATAAACCTAAAAAAAGTTATGAAGTAAAAAGTGTTAAATTACTTGAAGACAAATTGGATTCTTCCAATGTTTCCAAATACATAGGACGAAAACGAATTGGATTCTTCCAATGTTTCCAAAGACATAGGACGAAAACGAATTGGATTCTTCCAATGTTTCCAAAGACATAGGACGACATGGAGGCTTTGTTTCCGAATACATAGGACGACGTAGAGGCTTTGTCAGTTCTAGCAAAAGTGAAATTGGATTCTTCCAATGTTTCCAAATACATAGGACGAAAACGAATTGGATTCTTCCAATGTTTCCAAAGACATAGGACGAAAACGAATTGGATTCTTCCAATGTTTCCAAAGACATAGGACGACATGGAGGCTTTGTTTCCGAATACATAGGACGACGTAGAGGCTTTGTCAGTTCTAGCAAAAGTGGGCCCTGTGCCCACTCTAAATGAAGACAAATTACACGTAGGTCAACCAAGCATCCAAGCACATGCCGAGGAAGGGAGTGCAGAGAAAGCCTGTGTGACACATTTTGTGGTCAATGCGTAACTACCATTTTCATACATCTTGCTATATAAAGCACATGATCTATCAATTAATATATGTGGGATAAATTCCCAGGACAAGCCAATGCGACAAGAAGGATCATTTTTGGAAGAATGACGGGGTGTTTCTATTTTATGGAAGGTCATTGGTACACATTTCTGAGACATTATCTAATACAAACAATATTGCAAGTGAAAAGTTTCATCCATTTGCGACAGCAGTAGAACTGCATGTCATTGTCAAAGACCTTTGCTTCAAATAGTACGAACCAACTTTAGTAAGATTCTATTGAACCAGGTTAGCATATTGCTCTCAATGAATTTGAGCTAAATAATCCATAGTAGAAAGATAAATATGGTCGAAATCACAGGTAAGGTTGGCATTACTTTAGCATCGCTTTCGTGAATGGACAAAGAAAGAGTTATGACGAATGGTCTACAACAAGAACATTTTGGTTTCTAAATATTGAATAGGATGATTACTTGGATTGACAAGCTCGATTCAAGTAGATAAACTGACGGTTGGAATTTAAAATTGGACCACCCCATTTGCTTGATGTTTGACAAAGTGGGGAGGGGCCGTGCGTCCGCGTAATTGGTTTTTTTCAATATTCTTTCTATGACGTGGCACACTCAGGTTAAAAGCGAACACCTCCTCAATGATTTTCAATACCAGGGGTGCCACAGTGCCCACCCACTGTGAGACTGCTTTTAGAAATCGCTAGTCAAAATTTCATCGACATTTTCATACAGTAAACTTCAAGCGCAGTTTTCAGGAAATTGAAGGCGAATTTCAGAAATCTGTAACATGGGTTTTTTTGCAAGATGGCCTCAATTCCATCTCCCACATTCACAAAATCATGAATGGTTTGGGATATTTTTTTGTTTTCTAAAAGGTATATGTTCAGATTTCATGAATGACAGGACTGACAAAATGCCTTATGAATGGAATGACTGAGGGACAACTGCATCTTTTTGTCTTATTATTGATTTTTGAGGTCTTTGCCTCAATCATGTCTTTTCACTCTCAGCTAATCTCACCCTAGAATTAATTCCGGATTTGGATCCACTATACATTTTACCCTTCATGAGATTTGATATCAACTTTGGTTTTAAGAGTTTCGAATTAAACGAGGTTTGTTCATAGCCCTCATATCGTGCAATCTCTCATGACAAATTTCTTGTTGAGATCCCAACCAATCATAAATAACGAATACACCATAGAATCTTAATGATGTAGCATAACATTTTTTTTTGTTGTTTGAAGGAATTTAGAGCGATATGTTTACATAACTATCAAATCTACAAAGTATCAAATAGCCCCAAAGCAGGTAGGCTAGTCTAATGAGTCCTCCACCCATCAAGTGAGTGCCAATTTTATTCAAGTGAGCTTAATACTGAAGCAAGTATAGCAATATGTTCTTCACAGCTAAAGGAAAAGTGTCCCATGTATTAACTGTAAGAAAGAGCTCAAATACCATGAAGTAATGAAGAGATAAAAACAAGGTTCATGTTTTTTGGGAAAATAAATTTTGTTCACTGTGTTCTTCATCAATTGACAAAGAAGCCAAAGGGATTGGTTCCATTAGAAAAATTATTTGATCAATTTGATGTTCCCACTTATGTAAAAGTGAAACCTCAACAAGAAAATATTGAAGCATGCAACATTGGTACATGAAATGAGCTCAAGAATATCAAAATTTAAAGGTTGCTAGCAAAAGAGGCTAAAAATAAGTATATAAGCCTATTCAAATAGTACATAGATTTCTTTCCATGGAAATATGAGGACCTTAAAACTTATGATACTTCTATCATACAACATAAGATCCCATTGAACCCTAGTATTAAGCCTTTCATACAGGAATTGAGGCAAGTCAAACCAATTCTTATATCTATAATTGAAAAAGAAGTCAAGAAGATGTTAGATGTTAACATAAATATCCCTTTAAGGTATTCAAATTGGATTTCTAACTTGGTTTTTGTTTGAAAGAAAAATGGATAAATAAGACTGTGTGTATACTTTAGAAATTTGAATAGAGCATCTCTAAAAGATAACCATCCTTTGCCAAAAATGGATTTTCTTCTTCAAAAAGTAATAGGGTCAAATATAATTTCAAAGTTAGATGAATTTTTAGGGTATAATCAGATTGCAGTAAATGAAGAAGATCAAAGTAAAACCACATTTACTACACCTTGGGGTACATTTAGGTATGTCAAAAGGACCTTTGGTCTAATGAATGCAGGTGTAACTTTTCAAAGGGCCGTGGATTTGGCATTTGTGGGTGAGGTAAACAAATTCATTGTTATTTATCTTGATTACCTCACTGTTTTTTCTAAACCAGATTCTCATCCACTCAATCCCAAAAAGTCAATATTTGCAATGCAGGAGGGAAATCTTCTTAAACATATTTTGTCCAAGGATGGAGTAAAAACTGATCCTCAGAGAGTATAAAAAATTCAAGTAATTGGTTTGCCCTGAACAAAGAAGGAAATACAGTCTTTTCAAAGAAAGAATAACTTTTTGAGGAGATTTATACCAAATTATGTAGAGATAATTAAGGATGTAACCAAAATGCTCAAGAAAGATCAGGAAGTAAAATGGAATACTCAATCTGGGTTATCATTTTCTTAGATTAAAAACGCACTTATGGAAGCACCAATTTTCGCAAGTCTAGATTATACTAAACCTTTCAGTATTTTTCATTTGCATCAGATTCTACATTGGTTATTGTTTTATTATAGAAAAATCCTGAGAATTTTGAACAACCAATTTATTTTTTCAGCAAAGTCATGAGAGACGTTGAACTCTAGTATGGCATTATAGAAAAATAAAAACATATGCTTTAGTGTAGTCCCTCAAATCTTTTAGAACTTATGTTTTACATTCAAAGATAATATCTTACGTTCCAAATAATGTAATAAAGACAATGTCGACTCAACGAGATAGTGATAAAAAGAAGGAAGATGGATAACAAAGATCCAGTAATTTGATTTCGAGATTAAGCCAACAAAAGTAGTGAAAGGTCAACGACTTGCTAAAATTCTTGCAGAATCCAATTGGAGAATTTTAGGCATAAAATATGTAATGTAGCTTATAGCTCCAATCTCACGAAAGAATCCACAAGAACCTTCTCTTGAGGAAAAAGAGAAAAATCCACAAGAACCTTCTCCAATTCCAATTTCAAGAAATAATCCATAGGAACATTTCTTATAGATAAGTGAAAATTTTATACTATCTGATTGGTACAAATACATCGGTTATTTTTTACAGAATTTTCACTACCCTCCTGTTCAATTCAAGCCAGGTCTCTCAAACACAAAGCTATAAAATACTGCATAATTAATGAAAATCTTTATTGGAAAGATCCTTTGGGTATATTTTTGTTATGCTTAACTAAAAATGAGATAGAAAGTGTGATACATGAAATCCATGAAGGTATTTGTGGTGGACATTATGCATGGAAAGCAATTGCACATAAGATTGTGAGGGCTGGATTTTATTGGCCAAAATTATTTTCTCAAGTTGGAACAAAAGCCAGAAGTTGTGTTCCCTATGAGATTTTTGCAGGTAAAGAAAAATTGCTTTCCTTGCCTTTGATTTGAGTATTAGTTAAAGCACCTTTTATGCATTGGGGTTTAGAATTCATTGGAGAGATCCATCCAACATCAAGTAATCAACATAAATGGATTTTAATTGCAACTTATTATTTTACGAAATGGGTGGAAGCAATTATAGTAAGAAATGCAACTGATATTGTAGTAATTAAATTCATTGAAGATAACATTTTGTCCAGATATGGTTATCCTAAGGAATTAATTACAGATAATGCATAGGAATTTAGCTAAGTTAAAATGTTTGAATTTTGCTAGAAGTATTATATTTCCTTACATCATTTAACTGCATATTACCCATAGGATAATGGATTAACTGAATCCTCAAACAAGAGCTTAGTTAAAGTCATCAAAAAAGTATTGGTTGATCATGAGAAAAGTTGGGATACTCATATTAAGTTTGCAGTGTGAGCCAATAGAGTTTCTCCAAAAAGGGCAACAAATCAATCTCCTTTTCAACTTGTATATGGTACTGAAGCAGCGTTTCACACACAATTAGCTTTTCTTGTTATGAAGATTTTATAAGATTCTTATGAAGAGTTAGATGAATTTTCCAAAAGAATAAATCAAATAATTGAGCTTGAGAAGGAAAGGGAACAAATGCAAGGTAAACTTCTCCAATATCAAAACAAAATGAAAAGCTTATCTGACAAAAAAGCTAGAGAAAGAAATTTTAGGAAAGGATATTTAGTGCTGAAATGGGATGCCAGAAGACACGAAAAAGGAAAACATGGGAAGTTGGATAATCTGTGGCTAGAGCCATTCAAAATTGTCGAAGCAAAGAACAATAACACCTTCATTTTGCATAATTTTGATGGAAAATATTTCTCACTACTTGTGAATGGGCAATATTTAAAACATTTTATTCAGTATTGAAAAGCTTCATATTTTTCATTGTAAATAACCAAAGTGATTTACTTTTCCAGAGAAGGTGTGAAATTTTTCTATGAAATTGACTCCATAGCCTGAGGTGAAGGAACTAGAACTATGGTTATTTGCATCCCATGGGGGGGGGGGGGGGGGGGTAGTTCCCAGATGTAGCGAATGTTCTAACATTTTCTTGTTAAAAAATCTTGAAAATATTTATTTTTTGCACTTTGTAAAAGTTTAACATATAGCTTTATATAAATAAAGTGCTATATATTAAAATAAAATTTAGTATTAATACAAACTTCTAGAGTTTGTTTGTATAAATAAGTAAGCACTTTTTATTAAAGTGCATGCTCCTTTCAATGACATCGATTCATGCTCAAAGATCAACGATCACAAATGAAAAGTGGACCCCCCTGCTCACTTGACATTTAGTGCAGGGGTGGGGGGTTTGTGATTCCTTGTTTTGAATAAACCACTAAAATGACGTGGCAACACTCAGTGAAAAGTGGACCCCTCTTGCATGGTTTCCCGAATACCCCCCACCCCCCCCCCCCCCCACTCGTGATTCCACTTTGGTTTTGTTTTGTCAAGTTGATGTCACTCGATGTTGACGTTAATTTCCACCATTCAATAGTTGATTTAAAAAATTTAAAGCGAAGGTTTTGAAGGCTATTTCTTGTATTGTTCAAGGAGAAACAAATACAACACATATAACACTAATAATGAATAAGAGAATATGATACCAACAAAGCATCACAACCTTTCCAGCTAATCTTTATCTTCTCTTTCAGTCTTTTTCTTTATTTGAAGATGAGTCAACGAAATAGTCGAGCCAATAAAGTTTAGTCGAAAACCGTTCAGTCTTCTACCTATGTAAAATTAGATGAAATGCCATTAGTTGTCAGGGATGCTGGAATGATTGAAACCCAATTTGAGTTTGATTTATATGAATTAAGAAGTTGGTATTTCCATAGGCTTTAGGACCAAAGTGATGAGTTTTTTGTTTGGTAATCCCTCCTTCCTTAATTTGTTTTCCCCCACATTTACCATTTCCTCGGGTTTGTGGTTTGGCGCTCAAAAATATATTTACCAGGTAATAAAGCCATCATTTCAAAAGAGGAAAATCCATTGTTGTATATTTCACCTGAATCGATTCTAGAAACCTTGCAAGTTTCTATGCCCAATCAAGTTTAACCTCTTTCCAATCAAATCTTGTAGGAGATATTTTAGAAATTGATCCCTCAGGAAAGGAATAATCTTCTTGAGTTATTTTTGCCATAGAATGCCAATATTCCTCAGAGTAATCCTCCTTACCCTTCAAGCATATTTCCTAATATCTCCAGACAAATTATATCTATGCTATGATTTTTGTTAGGGTATGAAATGATGAAACCATGGATGAAGCTATATTAGGTTTTTTATCTACCCTTTCTCCATGCAAAAAAACTTCTATTTGCTCTAATTTCAGTCAATATCCAACAGATACCATCCACGAACAATTTATGAATTTCAATATCACGAGGTCTTTTAAATCTCAATCAGTTTTGGTATATTTGTTCTTGCTTCATCAGTAAGATACGTTTTCTCAAGTACATTTTCAAAGACAAGATTTAGCAGGCAACTTATGGTCATTGATTCATTGGAAACCTTTGGTTAGGAAACATTAGGAAGAATTCTCCTTTTCTAGTTTTGTAAATCAAATCTTACTAGTTTGCTACAATCTGTTGAATGATACTGAATTTCCAAGAATTTTGCCAGAGGTTAAGCACTTCTTGCAATTAATTGAACAAACAAAAGTAGGAGATTGATATTTATATCAAAATTTCACAGAGATAACATTGTATGGTTGTGAGCTTCCTCCTTATAGATTACCACTCTTCCTTCATATAAGGATTTTTTTCTCTTGAATTCATAAAGCAAAGCTTAAATGTTGATTAGTGCAAATGATAAATCAAAATTTACTAGTTTGACAGGCACTTTAAGTGGTCAAATTCTTCTTGAAAAACTATATGATGATTTATTTTTATGTTTTTTTTTTTTTAACAAAGTCGGTTGCTATATTAGTGGCTGAAAAAAGAAAGGGAGTCCAGGCTCCTGAAGTACATTAGTTGCCGGTGACAGCTTGGATCAAGAGATTTACAAAATGGGAATATCTCCTTGATCCTTTTTCTACTGCTTTTGAATCTATCAGTGACTAGGCTACTGTAGATTCTTACATATTGGGACATCCAAAATTGGCACTTGCAAAACATATTAATCTATGACTATGTGACTGATTTGCCTTGCAGTGGATTCCTCTGGCTGTGGATCCACTCCCTCTTGTTTGGCGCTTGAGGAGCTGGTGGCTACATTATTTTTCTTTTCCATCATATATTGCAGGATGGAGATCGATTCTTCAGCATGGCTGCAACAATTTGAGAGCTGGCTAAACTGTTCATGAAGAGAGGAAACTCTGTGCAAAAAGAGATCTATTTGAGCCCTATATTTCTCATTCATAATACGATTCTGATCTTCAAGCCTACGATTCTGATCTTCAAGTCTAGTTTCCAGGATCCTCTGCTGATCCTCCAGGATGCGCTGCTGAGCTCTGACTTCTTCAAGCTCAGCTTGCAAGTTTGCACAGTGCAGACAGTCCTCACTGCGGGCCATGAGAGCGACTGAAAGACGAAGGAGCGCTGAGCAGGGAAATTTAAATGCAAGGGAGAGGCGCACTGTAGTGCTAGGATGTGGAACTACCGAGAGCACCGAGAAAGGGTCACTATGACTTCTGAGAGGCGCATCAGAGATTCTGAGGATCAAGAGGTTACTGAAAATGCAAAGAAAGGGTCAATTTGAGAAGCGAATAACCCAGAAGGCGGAACGAATCAAGGAAGTCTGAGAGAATATATGACAGATTACGCAGAGGGGTAGGCACTGCTGAGACTGCTTCTCAGGCAAACATAGGAGCTGGGATGAATGCGCGAACCGTCTACGAAATAAGGAGCGTGCAGAGGAGAGATAAGGGGCAGAATGAGGGGCGCAGAGGGGGCAGGAGGAGCTCCTGAAACGGGAGACGCGGCAGCTCAGAAGGAAAGCAAGGAAAATAGCAAACAGTTGTGCGCAGAAGAGATAGGAGGGGGGGGGGGGGTTAAAATAGCGAAACGCTGGGAGAGTAGCCAGAGAGGAGGAAGACAGGTCACGGGATACAAGCGGGTCTGTATAAAATCTTGAGTTAGCATGGGGCCAGATCTTTCAGTGGATCCGCCGACGTTCTCCATTTGACTATCGCCGCTGCAGGATATGGCAGTATTTACCTGATGTTGTGCTACATTGGTGCAGAGGGTCGTCCTATTGACGGCCCTAGAATTACAATTTTCACGTGCTTTTCCAATGATGTTGGGTTGGGCGCTGTTGATTTTATTAAAATTCATGGAATAGCTTGATCGACTTCTGAAGAGTTGCATCTAAGGGTACTTGTTGGTCTCTCGCACGCTTTGTTGGCCCTTTCATCCGCCTCCTTATTTAGGCTGCAGAGGACATGGAAGAAGTGAATATCATCTATATTCTGAAGGAGGAGCCGGCTGCGGAGAATAACTTGTTGTAGCGTAGTGTTGGGCGAGTTCTGTTGATTTATCATTAATCGAATTACTATTGAGGAGTCTCCAAATACCTTGACTCTTTTAATTCCTAGTTTACACAAATGGATTAGGCCCTGATACAGAGCTAAAGCTTCGACTCTATTGTTTGACACCTTGCCTAAACTCCACTCATAACTGAGAATGCATTCCCCTTTATCATTAAGGATTAGACCCCCTGCTCCAGCTATGCCTGGATTTGATTTTGAGGCCCCATTGAAAAAAAGAGAGTGACAGTTGTTCCTTTGTATTCAACTATTAAATTCTTGCTCTTTGAGTCTAACTTCCCAAGGTCTGTTCTGCCTCTTTTTTTGGTGTGTCCTTCTGGAGACTGCCCTGGATATTATGTTGCCTTTCCAAAATATAACTTATTATGGTTCGCCTCTCCACCGTGAAGTTTGAAGCCTTAATTTTCCCTGTGGTGTTGATTGCAATCGCTTCCTGAGCAAGGCTTTTGGCTTTGCTGCAAGTTGTTCGAACATTGGGGCTCTTATCTTGAAAGATTTTTTTGTTTCTTTCTAGCCAGATTCGCCAGAGCAGAGTGTGGGGAAGAGTATCCCATACTCTTTTCACCAAGCTGCTCCTTTTTCTTTCTAGGGACAGCTTTTTTTCCAGAGATAAATTGTCTCAGCTATGCTATGTTGAGGTTTCCAAGTTAGGTTGCCGAGAGAGGACGTCTTTCTCCAGCATTCAATAGCAAAGGGGCACTCTATAAATAAGTGGTGCGTTGTTTCTTCAGCGTTGCAACAATTGGGGCATCTTGAAGGGTCATTGATTCCTCTTTTGTTTAAATTATCTGCTGTAAGAATTTTGCCCTTTAGAAGGAGCCATATGAAGAATTTAATCTTTGGAAGGGCTTCTGTACGCCAAGCGATTTTCCAATGGTTCCACAGAGGCATCTGGAAGGTGCTGTTGCAGATGTGATGATGGCCTGATTTTATAGTATAGATGGATCCTGATGGATCCCAACGGAAGCCGTCCAATCCCTCTTTTTTTATAGGGGCCTTGCTATGAAGATGCTTCTTTAGGGAGCTGAGATTGGTTTCTAATGCTCTGGGGATCTCTAGAAAAGACCAACCCATCCAAGCATGGGAGCGGGGGTCCCAGTTGGAGATATGATCTAGGTTATGGAGGCCTTTGCTGTTGAGATAGTTGATAATTGGAATGACTTCCTGATGCGTGTTCAAGGGTGGAAGCCCCATGATTTTATCTGATCTAAAATTGATGTTGTTTCCCCCACCTGGAACCTTCGAAGTATTTTGCTTAAGAATAGGGAGAGCTTTCATGCATAGCTGCCAGATTTTGGTGGATTCTCTGTTTGGCATATTGGAATCAAGGAGATGTTGCCTGGGAAAATTGAGGTATTTGATCTCCAACACTTTTTTCCACCATGTTGTGGGTCTAGTTATTAACCTCCAAACCATTTTCACACCAAAGGCTAAATTTAGGATGTCTGGGGATTTGATTCCAAGTCCCCCTCTGTCTTGAGATTGAATGACATGTTTCCAATTTACCAAGTTGAACCTACTCTTGTCATTCTTTCCCCCTTGCCAGAGAAAATGGCGAAGAGCGATTTCCAACTTATGATGAAAAATGGCGGGGGCCTGATATAAAGTGAAGCGGTAAAGAGGAAGAGAAGTGATACCTGATTTTAGGAGGATGAGTCTGCCTGTAGGGTTAAGCCACATTGTCCCCCATTGCTGCACTTTTCTTTTTACTTTGTCGATGATCTCGTTCCAAGTTTCTGCCTTCAGAGGCCCCAGACTCACTGGCATGCCCAAGTAGGAGAAATGATTCCATTCAAGATTACATGTGACACCAAAGATGCTAGCTATGTTATGAGTGGTTTGATTTGTTATATTACATCCATAAACACAACTTTTATGGAAATTTACTGCCCCTCCTGAGTACCCCATATATTGATCTAGCAGATTCTTAAACCGCCTTGCGATAGTCGTGGAGGCGCCCCAAATGAGTAGTGTGTCGTCTGCAAACTGAGAATGGTTAATGTTTTTGACCCCATTTCCAAATTTGATTCTAGTTATAAGACCTACTCTTCTGTTGTGGTCCAAGGCTTGGCTGAATGATTCTGCCATGAGAATGAAAAGATAAGGGGAGAGAGGGCAGCCTTGTCTGAGGCCCCGGGTGGATTGAAAGGCTTCACCAGGATGACCATTGACCAGAGGGGAGATCCATGGTCCAGAAATACAGGCAACGATAGTATTAATGAAGGGAGATTCAAAGCCCATCTTTTTTAAAACTGCGAACAAGAAGGAGTGCCTTACTCTATCAAAGGCGTTTGCTAAGTCAAGCTTTAACACAAATCCTTTCTCTTGCCTGGATAGGCTCGAGTGGATGGCTTCTTGAACCAGAAGGATGGAGTCATGGATGTGTCTATTGGATATAAACCCACCTTGATTTTCAGATATCAAGGAGGGGAGAAAAGGCTTGAGTCTCATAGCTAGGATTTTGGTAAAAATTTTGTAAGAGGAATTGCAGAGGGATATGGGCCGAAACCTAGAAAAGGAGGTGGGCCTATTCTCCTTGGGAATGAGAGCGAGGAAAGAGGAATTGGTGAATCCTCCCAGTTTCCCTTTTCTTTGCACCCATCTAAACATCTTTGCCAGATCTTTCTTAATCAAGTTTCGGAATTCCCTATAGAAGCAGATGGGAAATCCGTCAGGCCCAGGAGCCTTGTCTGGATGCAAAGTCCAGATTGTTCTTTTGATTTCCTCTTCGTCGATCTCACTATTTAGAATATCATTCATCTCTTTGGTGACGCCCTTGGGCAAGTGCTGAAGCAAATCTGAGTAATCTTCTGCCCCTTGGAGTTCAGTGAGGAGGTCACTGTAATGTTTGGAGGCAACCTTCTTTATGGCCTCTTGAGTGCTGTGCCTATTTCCTTCGCTGTCTATGATTGTATTTACATTATTTTTGAGCTTTCGAGCAGTGGCCTGTTTATGGAAACAAGGTGTATTTTTATCTCCCCCTTGTAACCATAATTGCCTAGATTTAATTCTCCACTTTATTTCTTCCTCCCTATTGACATGAGTTAGCTGCTCATACAGTGCGTTCTCCTGATCTTTGTATTGCTGAGATACACCTTGCTCTTCTATCTTGGTTTGCACTTCTTCTAAGTCTTTTTTAACTATCTTTTTTATCTCCTTTGGTTCCTGATAACTATCTCTGGCCCAATCTTTGAGTGCCTTCTTGACTTTCTTTATTTTGGTCTCCCATATGAAGCTTGGCAACCCCTCCACATGTTGTCTCCAGACAGTCTCAACGATCGCTCTGGCTGTAGAATTCCGGTTCCATAGAGGGCTGAATTTAGAGGGAGTCAGACCAAGAGGGCGATGTGTCTCCAAAATTAAGGAGATAGGATAGTGATCGGAGGTAGAAGTGCTGAGGATGTTGGTATAACCAACAGAAAAGGTTGTGAGGAACGATATATTGACCAGAAATCTGTCAAGACGTTCCATAATGTTGCCACTTCCTATTCTTCGGTTGCTCCAGGTGTATCTGCGGTTTTTAGGAATTATGTCCACTAATTCACTCTCTTGTATAATTGCTTCCAGATGGCTTCTGAAAGGATCAGGAGCAAAATTTCCTCCTCTTTTTTCATTGTCGTGCAGAATCAGATTAAAGTCTCCAGCGACTATGAGATTTGTAGTGCTTTCTCCTTCGAACTTTCCTTCAAGTTGTCCCAACAGATTTCCTTCTCTTTGTAATGATTGGGTACATACACATTGTATATGACTGCGCTTCTATCCCCTGTTCTGCTTTCTAGATTGGTTCTGATCCAGTTTTGGTTGATAATGGCGGAGTTGCAAATCCATCTATGACTGTCCCAAATGGTGACTATCCCTCCAGAGGCTCCTCTAGAGCCGCTAATACTTCCTAAGTACTGCTTCTGATGATCTATGATTTTTTTCATTTCTTGCTGATCTTGTTTTGTTTCTTGAATCAACATTATTTCAGGTTTCTCATTGTAAAGTAAATCTCTGAGGGCTGCTATTTTGGAGGGGTGCCCCAATCCCCTGCTGTTCCATGAAAGGATTTTCATCATGATGCATTGGGTGAGCGGAGAGGTGCTCGCCTCTCTTGATCTTTGCCAGTAGCCTCTTTCTCGTGGTGTCCAATGATGAAGGATTCCATTGGAGTTTGAATGCCCATAGCAATGTCCTTCTGGGCATTCTCATCTCTGTGTTGCTTGGTGGATTTTCTACCAGGTCCCGGTTTCTTATACGTATCACTTGTTGCTCCATGTTCTTTTGAGGAACTCCTGGTGGTCCTTGTAAGGGGGGCCTCAAGGGAGGGTTGAGAAGAGGAGATCGGAGGCAGATGGGAATCAAAGGGCTCTAAAGCGGGATTGTCAGGAATGGAATCCTCAGTGGAAAGGATAAGAAAGGGATTGGAGGAGGAGGGGATAGGCGGATCTTGAGAGAGGCCAGAGGGGAATGGAGGAGGGGAAGGGGGGCGCTGGATGGAAGGTCCAAGAATGTCAGAGTTCGTAGCAGGTTTTGGGGGGGGGGGGGGGGGGGGGACAGATTTCTTTTTTTTGACAGGCTCCCAATGTCCATCTTGCTCTTCATTATCAATGTTAACAATTTTAGTGCATCTATTCGCAAAATGTCCATATTCATGACATACCTTACACTTGAATGGTATCTGCTCGTAATCCAGCTGCTGAATATGGCTCCAGTCGTCCACTTTTAGCTTTATAGCCTCAGGTAGTCCTCTTCCTAGATCCACCTTGACACAGATCCTTGCACAGGCTTGCATGTTGTCCTTGGGCTCGCTTCTATCAATGTATTTGCCAACCGCGTTCCCTGTTGCCTTAATCGATTCGTCTCCCTAGCAGTGTAGCGGGAGATGGGGGAGATGAACCCAAACTGGAACAGCACTGGGGATGTCCAGCTTCGGATCAAAATCAGGGGTCCATTTGTTAAGATAGAGACCTTTGGAGTCCATGAAATAAGGCCCATTTCTAAAGATCAGATCCTTGTCTGCTTTAGATTCAAAGTGAAATGTGTAATAGCCTTTCCCACAAAATCTTATTGATATTTTCCCCGGGATCTTGTCAGACCAGTTGCGTTCTACCCATCTTTGCACAGTTCTTGGTGATGGCCATAAACCAGTAAATTGCCCGATGAGTCCTTTCTCTGCCAAGGAAAGTGCTGCCATGCGAGGAAGAGTTGGGGAAAGCTGGACTTCCTGAAGAATGTCAAGTTTCTTTACAAATTTCGAGATTGCAGGTTTGGGGCGCAAAGGAGGGAGAGATTTTACCAGATTTGAGAAGGCTTTCTTAGGATCCTCCTGAGATGAGTCCGGGGAGGCCATGGCTGAGGCCAAGACCCAGATCGCTGCGTTGCTGGGGTCGATCCGATGGCTGGCTCTGGATGCGCGCGCTGCTCCCAAATGCCGCGCTTGGCCGTGTTTTACAAGAGCATATATAGATCTGATACTAAAAATGTTTTTTGATTTATTTTTATGTTATGAAGTCAAATATATTTGCATAGTCAAACTAACTTTTCAAAAGTATACTGAGTTGGATGAAGCATATAAAAGGTTGATTTCTTTTACCAATATGGTTGGAGAAGATTGGGATAAGCTTGCTGGAATTCTACCATAAATATATCAACTATAGAAGCAACATCCTAGTAGACATGCTATTTTCAAGAACAAAATCAGGGTAGATCCAGTTGTTTGGGGTAAATTCAATAGGCAAAAGTTGTTCCAGATTGTCAGGCTGAAGGTTTTCAAGCAAGCTCTAGTTTCAAGTGATGAATCAAAAGTTACTATTTTTGATAAAATTTGTTTCCTTAAGTTATGTAGAGATTGATATTGTGGAGACTCTATAAATATTGTAAATTTTGATATAAAAAATGTTGATTCTTGGATCAAAGATATTGATATTTTTGTAATATCTCAATATTCCAAAGTTAATCAAGGAGTACTGGTTTCAACTTATAACAATATTATTTCATATGTAAGTGATTTATTGTGTTACATAGTCTTTTATTCGTACATTTAAGATTGTGTGGATCATTGGGAGAGGCTTGGATAAGGATTAGCCTCCCTTAAATTCCCTGACAAAGTTATTTTCAATACCTAGTAAACTAAATGACGATTTGTTTATATTAGTTCCTCTGCATTAATAGATTGTTTCCTTTTAGACAATTCATATTTGTACTAATGTTTATGTTGTTGAAGAATCTTCTACATGCTTTTTGTTCTTGTTAGATGATATCAATATTCAGAATGAGTATGTGTATTGTCTAATATCATCTTAATTCTTCTATCAACATTTTTCAAGATTGTTATACTATTATTGTTGGATCTCAACACTTTGGTTATATTTTAGAAAGGAAGAGTTTATTTACATGAATTCAAGGGTTTTATTCTTGAAGCAACCATCTTTAAACATATCCTTCACTTTGATTCTTTGACATAATTCTTTAGCAAGGAATTGTCAACAAAGGATAATAGAAGGAAGGGAAATCAATGTAAACAACAAAATTGAATGGGCATTGTGATAACTGAAGGCCAATTATTTGCCTCATTACTTTATCATCATTTCCATATTGTGCTCTTGTGATGAGATGTTTAATTGCAACTTCAAAGAGGGAAACATAATAGGGTAAGCCAAAAGAAAGAATAAGGAAAGACAATGAGAAGGGGTAGTGAAAGACAATCTTTTCTAAAGAGGGGTGTTAATAAGGAATTTAGACTTCTGTGATCCATAACATTGTTTAGAGAATTTTCGGCGAAATCACATAAATAATCATTTGTTGATGCGTTTCGAACCAACCAGTGTGGTTCATCGTCAGGACAAGTTGTCTCGACAATGAACCACACTGGTTGGTTCGAAACGCGTCAACAAATAATTATTAAGGGGTGTTAATGTTATCCACATAATTAAACCACTTGCGAAAATACACAAAGTAATGGAGTAAGAAAACAAATCATAACAATTTCTAGAAAATATGGTATGTTGGCACTAAATGTATTATTGATAATCACTATAGAAGATATCTAAAAATAAAATATAGGATAAATGAAAAATATGTCAACTTTAATAATTTTATTTAATTCTTAATTGATAAAATAAATCAAAACAAGAAAAACCATTCTATAATACTAATACTTGACATGAAACACCC